>JZKD02S0622527.1:132411-161724 GCA_000966675.3 Picea glauca | reverse complement strand
TGATTCTTGCCTCTTAGTAAATTCAATATTTAAAACTTAAGGAAAGCGTCCTATTCTGTTTTTCTTTGTTCTAGATCCAGGTGGATCTAGGGAGATCGGTTTGTGTCCACACTTAGAGATTAATCCTGAAACAGGAAGCAGTAGAAAATTCACGTTATGCTAAGGAACACATGAAATTAAATGGAGGTATGAGATCGACCTTTCCGCATCATTCTGTATTCGCGGGGAAGGCCCCTAGGACCTTCTCTAGGGGAGGGGGCTCTAGGCCACCTCCTTATGGTAATAGAGTCGCACCAAGGAAAACTGCTATAGGTATTTAAATGGTAGCAAGTGCAGCATCCTTCTCATCACCAACGATGTAAGAAGGTTCATGACCATATCAGGGAGCAACTAGTATTGGCAGGGGTTACAGGGGAAGGAGCTCATTTTAGAGACCGTCATAGGGCAGTGTGCAGGTTCCATCTCGTGTTACGTGTTGGGGATGTGGAGGACCCCATTACCAGTGTGATTTCTCAGAGTTGCAAGCAGGATTTGTGCATAGAGAAGGAAAGGCCCCGATGAGAAGAGCAAGTGGCAGCCACCAAATTTATGCAGCAGTTAATAATCGTCAGGCAGAACATCAATCCATGGTGGTGGAATCGACAGGTACGCTAAATCATATCAATGTTAAAATTTTATTTGATTCTGGTGCTACAGATAGTTTCATTTCACCATCTGCATTAGAAAAGAGTGGGTTGGTAGCCTACGACCACGACGACTTTAAACAAGTCGAGATGGCTTCGGGGGAAAAAACAAGCGGTAGGAGTGTGTACTACCAGGTTGAAGGTATACGTCATTACTCTCAAAACGTATGACCTAATCATTGGAATGGATTGGTTAGAATCTCATCAAGCTATGGTAGATTGTTTCGCAAAAAGGGTGCTTTGTGTTGACGATGAAGGAAGGCCAGTAGAGATCCACGGTGTACGGAGAAAGGTGTCTCTACGCTTTATCTCAACTATGCAGGTTAAACGTTGCATGAGGCAAGGGTGTCGACTTTGTGTAGTGGAAGTAGTGAATGAAAGGAAAGGACCCTCCTTGGATCGGTACCCAGTATTGTTAGAGTTTAAGGATGTTTTTCCGAACGAGTTGCCAAGGTTACCTCCTGAGAGAGAGCTTGATTTTACTATTGAGCTAAAACCTAGTGCAAAACTAATTTCCAAGGCTCCGTATAGGATGACAGCGCCAGAAATTTGTGAGTTGCAGATGCAACTGAAAGAGCTACTCGACTTGGGGCTAATAAGGCCCAGTGTCTCACCTTGGGGTGCACCCATAATTTTTGTGAAGAAGAAGGATGGTTCCTTATGAATATGTATAGATTACAGAGACTTGAACCATGCTATAGTGAAAAATAGGTACCCAATGCCACAAATAGATGACCTCTTTGATCAAATGAAAGGAGCAGCGGTATTCTCAAAAATTTATTTGCGATCAGGGTATCGCCAGTTAAGGATTAAGGAAGGCGATATTCCTAAAACTACTTTTCGAACTTGGTTTTGGCATTACGAGTTCGTTGTAGTACCTTTCGGATTGACCAATGTGCCAGCAGTATTCATGAGCCTCATGAACGGTGTATTCCGGAAGTACTTACACCGATTTGTACAAGTATTTTTAGATGATATCCTCATCTATTTCAAGAATGAGAGAGAACATGAGGAACACTTGCGAGTCGTGTTGTCCTGTCTTAGAGAGAACAAATTGTATGGGAAGTTGTCGAACTGTTCCTTCTTCAAAAACAAAATACGCTATTTAGGTCATATCATTTCTGACGAAGGAATCTCTATGGACCTAGAAAAGTTAAAGGCCATTATCGAATGGCCAGTGCCGAAAAATGCTCATGAGGTAAGAAGCTTCATGGGGCTAGAAGGTTATTATCGAAGATTTTTGGAAGGGTTTTCTAAGATAGAAAAACCCATCACCACTTTGTAGTGCAAGGGGGTTCGGTATGAATGGATAGAAGAATGTGATAGTGCATTCATCCAGCTTAAGAGGTTACTAACTAGTGTGTCAATTCTACGAGTCTCAGATATGGAAAAGGACTTCACAGTCTACATAGATGCCTCGAAGCAAGGGTTGGGGGGCATGCTAATGAAGGATGGAGGTGTGATAGCATATGCATCAAGGAAGTTAAAGAAACACGAGGATATTTACACTACTCATGATTTAGAATTGGCAGTCGTAATGCTAGCTCTTAAACTTTGGAGGCACTACCTAGTGGGGCGAAACTTTGAGCTCAAAACGAACCATCAAAGTTTAAAACATTTCTTCACTCAAAGGGATCTGAATTCCAGGTAAAGGTGATGGAGTGAGTTTATGAGTGAGTATGATTTTGGTATTTCATACATCAAGGGAAAATAAAATGTGGTCGTGGATGCCTTGAGTAGGAGACCACGTGTCTTCTCCTTGGTACCCTTAAAAGTCAATCTAAGAGAACGTGTGTTCACACAACTCCTTGGAGACAGTTGGTATTTAAAGGTTACCTCAAACCTCTAGAGTGGGAGGTAGTTAGATCCAAAGTATGATGGATATAGTCTGGAAGCAGATGGACTATTAAGATATCGAGGAAGGATGTACATCCACGAAAGTGGGGATATTCGAAGCATCATACTGAAGGAAGCCCATAGATCACTTTATTGTGCACATCCAGGTGTGAAGAAAATGTATGCAGACATGAGGAAGCTTTTCTTCTGGGCAGGCATGAAGCGCGATGTAGTCCATTTCGTCGTCAAGTGCCTAGAATGTCAACAAGTGAAAGTTGATCACCATCACCTAATAGGACTCCTACAACCACATGATGTTCCTATGTCCAAGTGGGAAGTCATCTCTATGGATTTTGTTGTGGGATTGCCACTCACATCTCTTAAACAAAATGTCATTCTTGTAATAGTTGATAAGTTAACCAAGAGTGCTCATTTTATTCCGATTAGAGACACTTACGATGTCACTGATGTGGCACATGTGTTTGTAAGTGAGTTCATCCGTTTGCACGGGATACCTAAGAAGATCATTTCAGATAGGGACTCCAGATTCACTTCTAGATTTTGGACAAGTTTGCAGTCAGCGTTGGGGACTCAGTTGAACTTAAGCATAGATTATCATCCTGAAACAAATGGGAAAACTGAGAGAGTAAATAAGGTTATGGAAGACATGCTTAGGATGTATGTTATGGATAATCAAACCCATTGGGAGAAGTACCTACCTTTGGTAGAGTTCGCCTACAATAACAGTTTTCATAGCTCCATTATAATGCCACCCTACGAAGCTCTGTATGGAAGGCCATGTAGAACACCATTGAGTTGGGAAAGATTAGAAGACCGAGTAACAGTTGGGCCAGAATTGATTCAAGAGATGGAGGAGCAGGTGATTCAGATTAGGCAGAGACTAAAAGAAGCACATGATAGACAGAAAATTTATGTGGATGCACACAGGACTGATCGAAGTTATAAAGTGGGAGATCATATTTTCATTCATATCAGGCCTAGTAAGAGTACCATTTGGTTGGGGAAGGGGACAAAGTTGTCACCTAGATTTATAGGACCGTTCAAAATCCAAGAGAAAGTTGGAACTGTTGCCTATTGTCTCATACTACCACCCCACTTGCATAAAACTCATAATGTTTTTCATGTATCTGTTCTACGTCATTATGTTGCTGATGAATCACATAAACTAAATTGGAAGGAATTGCAGGTATCGGATGTGGGAACCCTCACGGTAGAACCGTTATGCATATTGGACCATAGAGTCTGACAACTCATGAACCGTCTAGTAGACCAAGTTAAGGTCTAGTGGGACAAGTTTAGTCTAGGATTTGCTACTTTGGAGGATGCCGAGACATTACAACAAGATTATCCCTCACTTTTTTGACCACCTTGAGAATATGTTTCTCGAAGGTTGGGTGTATGTAACACCACCTTTTGAATCAGACAGCTAGGATTACCTAAGGCCTGATCACCTTTATTTTCTATTCTCCGTGAAACTATTAATGATACACTTGAAGTTTTAAGACGTATGAACCTATGTAAATGTTTAAATGTTATTTAAATGATGATGGATATGATGCGACCTACTATGTGAATGCAAATTCTATAAATGTTTAAATGTCACTTAAATGATGATGGATATGATGCACTCTCTTATGTGAATGCGAAATCTATGAATGTTTAACGTTATGTGAATGATGATGGATATGATCAATCTATTATGTAAATGAAAATCTTATGAATGGGTAACGTTGATTGAATTATGAGGATATTATGAGATCTATTTCTAACTTGAAAACTTTGATGTTAAATTTTTTGGTATGTGAATACCAAATTGAAATTATGGTTGTATGCAATTACATGATGATAATGCATAGATATGTATGATTTTTTGTTACAGACTAATTTGCAGGTCATTGGGCTATGAAATAGCCAAGGGATAATGATAATGAAAGTGGATGTCATGACCACTGACCGAGAAACAATATGGTATGAATCTTTGTATGTGAAATTATATTGGTTTGAATGCATTGCTATGATATGTGGACCAGTGCTGTCTTTCAGGTGGTGAGATTGCCTAAAACTGAATAAATGATGACAAAATTCCCAGCAACACGGTGCCACTGTATATTCCATTGTAGGGTGTGGACCCTAGTCCTAATAGGAGGGGTGGAGGCATTTCCCACCGTGTATCCTCCGAAACCTGGAGTCATGGGAGGACAGTGTTAGCTCACGCTCCCCTAGACATGTGATGATGAATGTCAGTTGCCTGCTAGGAAAGCTTGGTCAAGATAGTGACACTTCCACTTACGGGTTCTATTTGGAGTTAGGTCAATATAGTTGATGCTCCAAGATAGTCCAATAGAGGAAGGATAGGAATGGAAGATGGAAGTAAGTTAGGTAGGAAGGATGAGTAGAAATAGTTGAGAGTGTATGGAGATTTTCCTTATGGTGGAATTTATTGTTTTTCCTTCTAAAAAGAAAATGTGTATATATGCATATTCATAATTACTTAACTAAACTACAAATTGTCTAAATAAACATTGTTGAGCTAGATTATTGTAATTAAGGGATTTCGCAAACAAATGATTGGTTTATTATATTTTATAAATTGAATAGTCTTATTGATTGGATTGGATGCATACAAAAATTACTATAGAGATGATAGTTATTGCTATTAGTACATGCATGAGACTTGTATGTACTATCTACACATGCATTTCTTGCACAAGTACACTAGTATGTATGAGTTTTCTTGGCTTACTTACTGATAATGTTGGTTATTGGATATGAATGTGTGAACCATGTGTCTTTTCCCTTGTATCATAAAATACCTTAACTTCGGGATGAAGTTTCCTAAAGGGTGGGTGTATGTAACAACTCTAAGTAATTAATCAATTGTCATGATTTAAATAATTGTTTAATGTATATTAGTTTAATTAATTAATTAATTAATTGTCCTGGTTAAATATTTGTTGAATGTTTATTGGTTTAATTAATTAATTAATTAATTTCATGATTTAATATTTGTTTAATAAAATCCAGCTTAATAAATTATTAATTATTATTTTGTATCGGAAGATCAACCCATTCATGAAAAGGGGATAAGGTGGTTGACACCTAATTGAAGGAGGGTAGTTGAGAATTAAATGAAGGAAGAAGGCGGTGAATGATGGGAGGGGAGGATAAGGCAAGGGTGGGGGGAACATTATTTTGGGGGGATTGTATTACGGGCTCTGTTTGGGTGGAGGAGCTGGTTGTGGTTTTGCTGAGGATCTTGTTGGAGGTATATCATAGGAGGAACCGGGGTTGTTGGGGATTTTGGGCTCGGAGGGCCAAGAAACCACAAGGGTTCCTGGAGCTAGGGAGCCGAAGAGGCTCTGTTCCTATCTGGCTGGGAGGAAAAGATTCAGTTTTCAGGCAGTTTCAAGCAGTCTGCAACAACAGGAAAGAAAGGGACAAACTTCTTCTTTAAGAGGTATTTTACCAGTATTAATTTTGTTAAGCATGAAAGTTATGTTGTGTAATATGTTTGTGACTATTTGGACTATATAATTTGAGAATTTGATATCTAAACTCATTAAATTTGTTAGTACTTCAACATACATTAGATAGATTTGTTGTAATGAAAACAAAAATAGAAATTAGATGTCATTTTCAAGAAAAGAAAAGTAATTTAGATTACGAATTTACTATTTAACTTGAAGCCTTAGTAAGGGCTTTACAGGACCTCTGACAAAAAACCAAAACTGAACTCTAAAAGTTGGATCAGCTTGCCACAGATTGCTTCCCACTCGACTCTGCACAATAGACTTTGTCAGTCATGAAAACTAATTCACAAAAAGACAAGTCTACACATACTATAAAAGATAGATCAACACCTCTGAAAAGAAAGTGTCTGAATGATGTAATTCAGCCCTGAATATTGTTGTCTACAATAAGACATTTCTATCATAAAAGAGAATTAGGCCTGTGATGAATAAATGAATGAATGAAAACTGAACTATCTCAACATAGTCTCAAAGAGAAAACCTTAGTATGCTTTTGCTTATATCCTCCTCTTGTTCCTCCCTTTCCTTTTTCTTTTAAGTAATTTAGAATTGGTTGAGGTAGTTGAACAACCTCATTAGTTAAGTTAACTAAAGACTGAACCAACTTTTATTTAAGGGGGAAAAGTAATAATCATAATAAGGGTTATAAATAAATAATAACTAGTAGGTGAGACCCCTTGTGATCCCTTTAGCTCATAACAATCATAACATAACTTTTTATTTAAGAAAAACACACCTCCTTGTGACTCCCATCAACATATTCACATTTGACAAATTAGCTCATGATATTTGAAATTATTTTCAAAAAATATTACTCATATATCCAAAAATAAATCATGTTGTACAAACATTTCTGAAGCCAACTGTTATCAACAATAGATGAAATAAAAACTCAAAAGCCATATTTCCCACTTTGCGATGCAATCTCTCCTTGATTGTTGCTGTCACCCTTTGATTTTCCTGAATTTTCCTTTGGCTGCGTCGAGCCTTTAGGCCTAATCTCATTGATCACGTGGGAACAATCGTCCATCAAATGCATCTGAGAAGACACAGATTTATAAGGGCCATTGGAGGGTGAGGAAGGGGAAACAATGGATTTTCCTTTATCAAGGGCATGGTGGGCCTCAGTTTTCAATCTCCTTCTAGCATGGGAGTATTTCACTGGTGAGTGGTCAGGAGCAGCCTGGACAATATGGTTGTTAGGCAGAGGAGTAGGCAAGGACAAATTGGGCCAGCCACGATGTTGGTAGACTGTCGGGTGGACAATCTCTTTCCATCTATCATTTTCAGGAACCTCGGGTTGAAATGAGATGTGAGGAGGTACAGGGATACCAGGGGCTTGTGGGACTTGGAAAGGAGGCCTTTCAAGCCTAGGTTGGACCACTCCCTACCCAGTCCAATTGAAAAATAAATCCTAAAATAATTGGCCAAGCTCTTGTGAGTCAACATCAAAATGTATGGAGAACATTGGCCTTCTTGGGCCTCTATTCCAATTACCTCTCCCTTTGTTTCCTCAGCCATGGCTACCTCGACTGAAAAAACTCATTCCTGCATGAATGATTGATTAGAAAATAGTATTTTAAATAACCATACATGACAACTCTTAAAAATATGAAATAGATTTGGCTCAGCAATGTATCAGACTCATGCAATCCAATCCATACAAATAATTTTACTATTCATCAATGAGAAGGGGGTGAATAAAGGGTCCTGGCATATGTGAGGGGTTTGTATTGAGAAAAAACATGATATGATAAAGTGGAAAAAAATACGGATACTGCTCAAGGACAAAAAAAATCAACTACAAGCCAAGGAAAACATCACTGTAATTCAACCTAGACACTGCTACTGCCAACTGTTTCAACGGATAATTTTTCTTGACTATAATCAATTTTAGAACAGGGAGTGAAAAATGAATGTGGGAAAGCGATGGGGTTGTAATTAGAAATAATCAAAATAATGGTGGGGAATGAGAGCGGTTATTGTTCACAAAATTAATCAAGTAATCCATATAGTCATTCTATTAAAAGAAGATATGCCAACCAAATGATCATAACAATCACTATGTATTAGCTAGTTCGTTGTTCATAGTCAAATATCTGACATAGTGCCATCAACAAGATAGTATGCACTCCACAACAATCTGTAAGGGTGTTTTGTTCCTTGTATTTATCCAATTTCCATCTTATAACAATTCTCAAATGTATAATAATAACCATTTCCACTCTGTTAATCATCAAAATCAACCACTACCCACACATTACTTCAATCATCAAATACACTCAAAAGTCATGTTTCAAAATTTACAATGAAGTCATACTTTCACTGCAATCGGGCCTATCATTTAAAATGCATGATATTCATTAAAGATACATCATGGAAATCCAACTCAATAATCCATATTTGAATTGACTCGTCATTTAAACAAACATATAACAACCACCATTCCAACTCATGCCATGTTGTAGGAAACACAAAATAACTCAATCAACACTAGTGTAATTATGTGACTGTACAAGCTCAACTCAATGCGACTCTCAATAATCAAAATGATGGGATATCCATACAGCACAACGAGGGAGAAACACCATGCCTAACTTCATAAAACAAATAATTGAATTGAAACAAAGTCGTGCTTAAACTTTGTGACTATCTCTAAGTGTGGAACCCAAAATTATACATATCATACATAGTGGGAAGCCACCCAAAACACCATGATGCAACATTCCCATTTTACAATTCCAAACACATAGTCAGAGTATTAACTCGACCCATCTTCTCGAGATGTCAATCTAATATAGTATTGCTTCAAATTAATCAAACTGCAATCAACAGTGTTGTGTAAAACTCGGGCTCATCCCTAATGACGCAATAAAATAACCATAACACATATAGTGGATGGAATTGCTACAGTCATCCTGGTTGCAATAACCATTTCTCCCTAAAAAAACTCATAGTTACAATGACCATTTATTCTTGGTGTAGGAACACCACACATTCATTATGTGGGAACATCATTAAACAATTGTAACCAATTTCGAATTAAACATCCAAATAATATTTAGTGCAAAAAGACAATGACTATGTATCAACCAATCAACCAATTCAATGTTGAGCCTATACTTGGACTGTCGTAACAATCAACAACTGACCTAACATATTGTGGCAACCACACATACCCATGCATCGACATGAAGAAAGGTTGTGACCTTCTCAATTAAAACAATAATGGATTATCAAACACAAGGAGAGAGACAGTGTATTTTGAACTATCCAATTAACAATGCAGGTTTTATCCATTGTAATAACACAGGAAGTGACTAGATATCAAAACTAACATGATTGTCACATGACCAACTCAGTGAGCCTTCACTCAGTTTTGTCGACAATACATACCAATCAACAATAACCAATTAGTAAACCCGACAGGCCCGACGATATTCTCTATCAACCCTCATAATGGAGGAGTTAAGGGTTTTCTCTTTGGACAACACAGGGAGAGAAGAGTCAACTATTTTCTATTGTGAAAACCTCTGAGACCAACGACGTATACGCAGAGAACACCACAACGTATTTTGTGGACAGGGTGACAGATCCTGTGACAAGAGGGCTATAACAGAGGAGTGGGGCTCCAATTTGGCCTGGTAATGATACTTAACACACGCAGGATATAACCCTCATGGCTCTTCAATCAAAAAACCACTACGCTGAAGTGAAGATAGGGCCGAGAAAGAACCAAATAACCCACTGCGCAGCCTTTAGTGGTGAAAACAAAACAATGCTCAAGTGAACAAAACACAGTGACACAGAGTGCTTCCAACCATTAAAACCCACAAAAGCCAAAGACTCGATATAGCGATACGAATTCGTGAGGACAACCAACCACCCAAGGTCAAACAAAACCCTCCAACTAAACCAACAAGGATAACAGAGAGCCCTTATGGACGCTAACACCCAGAATGACCAATAACACTATGTATTTAACATTATTGCAGAGAAAACCATCAATGCTTCATTCCAAAAAAGTAATTTTACATAGTTGTAATACTTAAAGGAAGCACAAACCAATACACCTAAGCCAATAATCATTTCATAACTAGAGAAGACTCTTGAATGGCCCAAAAAATACATACCTATAATCCAAGCTCCTTAAAACGTGAGTTGGCCAAGCGGTTCCTTCCTGTTTGAAAATCAGAGCATAACCATAGCAACAAGGTTGAATAATAGCCCGACTAGGGTGGAAGCCAACGGAAGGAATAAATTTGATGTGCAGTAAATGCACGTCACCTCCACCCACAGTCCATTAACTCCTTAGTACATGCCAACAAGATTTTCATTAACACCATTAATAAGACCATGTATTGAAAACATCACCCATTAAAAACTAATAGCGCGACCATATCATATCCTTTAACTTATGCCATAACATAAATCAACCATGTTCCATATATCTCAACAAATCGCATGAGTATTAGCAGCTTTCACTTTGTTAAATGCGCCACCCATATCCTATCCTACCATATGCATATTAACCATATATTCAATCAAATCACATAACCATTTACTTGCTAGCTAGGATTTAACCATAATCATTTCAATCTTTCATGCATGTAGTATATCATATAGCATAGTTCAAATTCTTCCTTTTGCATTTGTTGCATTGTTTCGACTTATTTCTAATTGCTTGTATGTGCTATTGTTTTTTTTTTTAACTGCCTTTTATGTATTGTTACTAACATGTATGTTGTGCAGGTGTCCCAAGAACAGATAGCAATCGTATCGATGAATAGCATAGGACATAGTAACATAAAGAACCAATACTTCATAAGCCCAATCCATAGCCAAAAAAAACAAAATCTCATCAACCAGGTAAGCAATGTCGAACATAAGCACAAAAAAAAAAAAAAAGGACCAACCTAATCTCCAATCTACAAGGGGATCCCACCTACTAGTATTATTCAACTTTTAAAATAATAGGGTTTAGCAAAACTTTGCGGGCAAAACTTCATTGATGTTTTTAATCGTCAACACTTATTTATTTCATTCTCATGCATAGCCTCAACCTTTAAGTTAATAGGTATATACACCCCCTTAGCACAACCATGGGTCTTTGAAATTTCTCATGTCACTTCACTTCTTCCATGAGGGTTATTCTCAGTCCATAGGAATCCTTTTTACTCTGCAAAAAGAGATTATCCCAATAGCAGGTTTTTAGTTATAACAGACCAAGTAAGCTGACCTCACATATTTCCATAAGGCCTCTAGACATGGAGAATTATACTCACAAGGCCAAGTCTCTTATTTAAGCAACAAATATAATTAATAGATGCTTCATAACCCCACATTTGCAGACAACCTTGACACCTCTTCATTCCATTCACATCCAAGTCTTTCTATTAGTTCCTATTAGCATAATCCCGCTCTTTTAGGAGTAGTTATCATTATACCAAAGCAACAATGTGCTCCCTCTACTGCACATCCGCCTGTAACTTTTTTGTTGTAATAATTTTCCAAAAGGAAACCTCAACTAAGGGGCTTGCGCATATAATAGATAAACTTATCCAACACAGGGGAACTTTTTTAATAGTATTTTCTTTGCCTTGTTATACCAATCTTGTGGCTGATTTATGGACCATCTAGGCCTAGTGTTTAAATCTTGCTCTGATAGATAAGGTAGGGTAGGATTCCCTCCCCCTTAAAGTTTTCTTAAGAAAATAAAGTTATTTGAATCTTTCGTGAGCCCAAGCAGGCCAAGTGTTGTTTCCTTCTCTGATACCACTCTGTCACACACCCGACCCCCTAAGTATCCTTTTTAAGGGATGGGTGTATAAATTTTCCACTTTCCTACAACTCCCTGAATTCCTCATGCCATCGCCTTTTACTCACTGAGAGATTTCTGACGACTATGACCTTGTCCAAAACCGAGTTCTGGTTCAAGAGTTATGGTGTTTCAAAGTTTTCAACATGTTTTTGGTCAATGGACATTCCCTTCACCACATGGAATACACATGGATTCATTTCTTTCATACTATCCAACTTGGCACTTTCGTGGCCCAAGTCATTGCACTCTAGGAATGACTTATCCCCTGGAGGAGTGGTTATAGGGAATGTTACTCGAGCCTTCATGAATAACAGGCCTTCGGACCTTCATCATTCTCTTACATGTATGAAAACATCCTTGGAGACCTGAAGTCCCAGAGTATCTTTCCTATTAAACATAATGGTTGAGATTCACCCGCACCTAACACATAGTTTATACATGACAAAAAGAGTCCTACACTTAATTCACAACCAATCCAACGATGCCACATGGAAACATCCAAGCACACCACATCACCATGGAGTACACGGGCACATTCGATCGGAACTAGATGCTACAACAAGGTAACTTCAGTGCTTCATTGTTTAACACATCCTCCTACATCCTCGAATCTCTCAGAGTCTTAAAGTTTCAAAGTTATGGAATTCATTTCCATGTACTCTGGCCTTTAGCCTTCAAGATATTCTTACCCCTTGTACCTTACATTTCCCAGAGTAAGACTTTGTCGAATGTTTTACATTTTCATTCCACTAGTAGATTTAACAGCTGAGAAAGGATCCCAATGGACCCTCAGATCAACAAATCACATCACTCATGAATTATTCCCCACGATCTAATGATTTGTAGTATTTTTCCTCTCTGGTATTTCACGACTTCATCTCCCTTATAGTCCTTAACCCAATAATTCCCCAAAGGGTTACCTACCAGAGAGGTCATAAAGTAGGGATTATTGTTTGTTGACGTTTGATGATATTGCTTACTCTATCCTTCCACTATACTCGATCTAACATTCGATAAGGGTCCCAAAGGATCCTTAGGTATACGACCCACTTTACTTCACGACTACGACATTCGTGGATTTTGTCTGTTTAACACCATTTTACTTTCAGAGTGGGTCAACGCCAAATGACCATAGGACTCACTAATCCAATCAAAGACTAAGCTTGATTGCTCGATCTAACGGTTTTGATAGCACCCGAAATGTAAATGGATGACTACGATATCATGATCATTTTTATAAAGGGTTTTCTCTGTGAAATACCCTACTACACTCATTCGCAACCAGATGTTGACAGGTGTCTCTTCCATGACACCTTGGCAAACAAGATGGCACACTGCCTCATTATGACATCACTCTTTCTATCTCTCTTAGGTACATTATAGTTGAGTGCATGAAACCAGAGGTTGGATTTGGGTCGCGTTGAGTTATAATACTTGGCCCCATGGCTATATCTTATGTATGGACTTACTAGTCCTGCATCCTTAAGCATCTTCTTCCTTCTAGGTTATTAACCTAGCTTCCTTAGGTCCTTATGAATTTAATGGGACCCTCAGGTCTTGGAGACCCTACCTTCTACAAAACAGAGAATATCATGTATTTAATGCCCTCTTATGGCCTTCCACATGCCATTACCACAACATTACATCCCTTCTAGGGATCATCAATTGTTTCCTATGGTTCTAATTTCCTTTCTCTTGGAACCATCACTACATCAAATTACACATTTACCTTTATTTCTATACCTCTATTCCTTATGTACATAAAAAGAACAGATAGAGGTTTAATTTCTTTCTCTTAGAATATTACAAGATAATTATATTCAACTATGCAAGGCATGCACCAAACTTGGCGTCCTACAATCACTTGAATGCAGGAGTTTACAAATGAAAACATGAATTTTTACCATTAATCATGCAATGAAAATATGTAACACAATCAAAGATGTCAAATCATGCATTTCAATTCAATTACACAGAATATGTGAAATACTTATATGTATTGTAAGTTAGAGCTACCAAAATGACTATGGGTGTTCTCCTTTCCACCCAACCGTAGGCTCAGATTCATTCACTCTTAGCACTCTGACCACCCCTATGCCAAACCATGATACGACCAAAGAGTTCTCTCTTTTCATCAGGTCTTCTGAAAAATCATGGAGGTTACTCTCCTTCTCACTACTCTTGGTGAAGTTTTTTCCTCACGACCTGCCTAGCCCAGGCCTCTTCAAGGTTTGTCAGATGCCTTCCCAACATCAAGCTCATGGCGTTATTTCTTTGGCCAAGTTCATTCTATGACCTATTATTCCAATAAAAATATAATCCTTGGTCTTCTGACCTCCAATTCTCTGGAAAAAACATAAGTCTCCCTTCTTCCCACTGAGCTCAGGGCCTCCACAGGATTTATTATATGCTTTCCCAGCTAGATTTATTTCCAACCAACATCAATCCCCCAACCCTCTTTTGATCTAGTATGGGCTTTGTGTCTTCTATGTTCCAAATCAAAACTCTTCCATAAGTTCTATGATCATTTTCCAAGCCCCCTTCCTAGAATGGTCTTCTTCTCACCTCGAGAATTCTCTTATGTTCTCCCTCCTTTTTCTCTCTTTTCATGTCTACCATTTTTGTAGTCTCTTGCATGCCTCCCCCCTAGGAAGGTTCTGGACATGTCCTATTCCTTCTTCCAGAAGTAACATGGGTCAATATGGGCCTACAGGAAGACTGCACTATGTGGTACTTCGGGCTGACAGTTTTTTGTCTCCTTAGCCAGAGCCTCCATGCTTTCATTAGTTGAGGTAGTTGATTGTTCAACCAACAATACTTTTCACATTAACTAATTTTTTCTTGTGATCAGAATGAGGCTTATTATTCCAGATCAAATATTTTAGCAAAGAGGATTGGGTCATCTTGGAATGATGAACCCTCTCTATAGGTTTCCTCACTCTTTCTTTTAGTGGTATCATGGCCAATACTTCAAGGCTTCACCCCCACAGTCAGTTGTTTGAAATCTAGAAAATAATACATTTACATTGTTCACATGCCATGGAATGGTAATCATAAGTAATGATTAATTACAAGCTATGGGAAACAAAGGTGTTACATCGACGCGCACTTGGTAAAATTCAATCTTGGTGCGCAATATCAAAACTCAGTATAGCACACACTTCTTGTCATTATTCGTGCATTTTCTTAGGCGCGTAAAAAACTAGAATGGGTGTGCATAACTTTGTTTGTGTGTGCAGGTGAGATTAAACCAAAACTTTGGGTGCCAACAAGCCCCCACCACTATTACTTGGCTCATCCTCGAGCCAATTGCCTCATGGAATTACCAATGCAACGGAAGGAAAAATGCTTCTGAGTTCCGACACGAACTCATTAAACTAAAGTTCAGGTTGATTAAGGTATCCCTGGAGATCATGTGTAATTTGAATAGGTTCCTCAGCTTTGAATGTTGTGACCTGAGAAGTTGGCAAGTACGTTATGTTGATTTTCTCAATGAGAGGATCAATAAAAAATTGCGAGTTTGAGATATTTGTAAACAAGATCAAGGCCTTATTGGTAATAGAAGTGATCATCTCCGATATAATCTATTTCTCAGCCCGAGCTGTAGTGATATCCTTTGTTTTTGTTGAAATTTATAGCATAGAAATGACGCGTTCTTAGGGAGGAAAATAAGCTAGATGTCTCTTTTGTTGTGAAACCTCAATCTCTGTCGCACGAACCCAATCTTCGATTGTAGAAATTAGTATGCAATGGTATGCAATGGTAGAAATTAGCAAGTAAACTCATTATCATTGTGGTTGTTTTTATTTCAGCTGTTAATTTACTCTGTAATTTATTTGTAAAATTAACAAAATGGCCTTTGGAGTTTGAAATAAACATGTTGACATGTAATAGCTGTAGACGAAATTGATAAACTCTACAAGTTCATTTTGTACCAAATGGAATTTATGAACAAATGGATTGATTTGTATCATAAAAAGAGAGAAGAAGTGTTAGAAGCAAGGAGACAATTTAAGATATCGAACCCAAGGAATATCCCATTTCCTATTGATTTGCAAGGGCAATGGGGCAAAGATTGCAAACTAGAATGGGTTAATGAAAAAATTCAAAATGAAATAGAATATCTAGGTATAGATTCAAACATAACAAAAGATGAAATCAACATGTCTAGAGGATGTGAAAGAAAGGCACAGTTGGAATTTTACAAAATGTTATTTCCTTACAGTTTTGACACTATTAACTATTTTAATATTTCTCATTATATTTTTTTAACCGAAATAAATGGTCTTTCACAGGAAAGGAAATATCCAACAATGTGGGAATATGTTCTAAATTATCGTATAGAATGTGTAGATGTAAATAGACAATCCTTCGATTGTGGCATCATGGTTGACTTCAAGCAATCCAGTGGATCAAGCTCAAAAGATAAGAATATCATTGAAGGAAATCTACAATATGTTGGGAAAATACAAGAAATTATTGAGTTGGATTACTACTCTTTTAAATGTTGTATTTTTAAGTGTAGATGGTATGAAGCATTTGAGAGGACACAAAGATATGATACCCATAGTGGATTTTTTTCTATAGATTCCTCAAGGTTCCTACTGGAGGATAAGGAGCCTTATGTGTTGGAGTTACTTCACACACACCTAGGATTTATTTTTCCTAATTTTATTCCTTGTTTATTCTTCATAATTAGTCATTATCCAGTCTCCTATATTTTAGGGGAGAATATTCCACCTGGAGAATATTCTCTTTCCGTTGACACTTCAATTTCACTAGTTGAGTTGAGTTTAGATGTTGCATTGGGATCATCACCATGCAACATTGGGATCATCACGATGATAATTCGACCTTGCCTTGGTATCATCACCAGAGTGTCACATTAGCCTTGATTCCTTGATTTAACTCCTCACTACTCTTTGTTCAGTTAGTTAACTAAAGACTAGTTGACTAGTTAACTCAACTCGGTGGCAGTTCACTCACGTAACTACCTAAGAGACTAGAATAAGTGGCAGTTCACTCCCGTAACTATTGGTGTGTGTCTAGATCACTCTAGACCACCAATATGGTGCATTGGTTCACCTCAAGTCGAACTCATTGAGTTATATAGAGTATATCATGTGTAAATTATCCATTATTCACAACAGTTAATGAGAATTCTTCCATTCTTTCTCTCCTTCTTCTTCTTTCTCCAATTCTCTCTGAAAATGTGTGTATTATTGTTTATCTAGATCTATTCTATATAGGTTCAACACATTTACCTGGTATAAGAGCCGATGGACTACTAAGCAAAAGATACACCAATGTTTTTTGCAGGTACAAAAGATTGAAGATAGCGGAAAGATGGAATTCCAAAAAGAACTCATTCTTACACCTTACAACTATTTTGCATGGAAGGAGAAAATAGACATACATCTCCGATCCAGAGGGTTGTATAGGTTAACCATGAATACATATACATAACCGACATCATCCATAGAAAAATCCAAGTACTTAAATCGCATGGATGAGGCACTCAGAACAATTTGCAGTCTTATTTCTCCCGATCTACTTTTTCACATATCTTCCTGTAAGACTCCCAATGAAGCTTGGGAAATATTGGAAGGGAACTTTGGAAAACATGATGAGATGAGGGGACACATGCTGGAGGTGGATATTCTCACATTGGATCCAAAAAGCTTCGACAATATCCAAGATTTATTTACAAAATCCAAGGATTTACTGTCGCAACTCAAAGCTTGCGAGGTTGATAAATCGGCGGAGGAGAAACAAATGGTTCTCACCATTCTCTCCAATATTGGTCCTGAATTTTCTATATTCATATCTACATTCCATACTATTAGATTCACCTTTGGAGCCACCTGAAAGATGCCTTCTCTTGAGGACTTTATCGAATCCTTGACACAAGAGAAAACCAAGCTCATCAACATGGGTGCAATCAAAGTCCCAAGGGCGCATTCACTCACTGTGCATGATGGAAGCGAAAAATATCAGAAATCTAAAGATAAATATAAGAGGAAATCTCATGCACATATGAAAAAGGAATGGTACACAAAACCCTTCACTGATGCCTCCAGATACAAAGGCGAAAAGGGAAGAAAAGGAGAGAAATGAACATACTGTCACAAAGGATTCCATTCGGAATATGCATGCATGAAAAAACAAATAGATCTGATGTCTTAGATACTTTAGGAAAACAACCTTGGATATCACATCCCCGAGGGTGTAAAGAAGAAGAAGCCAGAAGATCTAAATTCCAAGAAAGGCAATTCTAGCCATGTATTGATTTCCATCAACTCCTCTCTCGATGCTTGGATCGTAGATTTAGGCGAATCACATCACATGGTTGCCTTAGAAGCATTATATTCTTCTTTGGATGCATGCAAAGGTCCTCCCATTCTAATGGGGGACAACTCTTATGTCGAAGTCACTGACAAAGGAAGGATTGAACTTACCAACGGAATTTTTGAGAATGTGTTGCATGTTCCAAATCTTTTTGTCAACCTTCTCTTTATGTATCAGATGACGAATTCTGGCACCGGAAATAGATTCGTATTCACACCAAATTCCGTGGACATCTACGACATGCAAACCAACTCCAGGGCTACAACCGGTGAGGTAAATCATCATTCTAGATTGTATACATTTTTTGAATTCATTGAACCTGATTCTGCTTTACTGCTTACTCATGCTGATGAAAGTAGTAGGATATGGCACGAAAGGCTTGGACATTTGAGTTTCAGATACATGCAAAAAATTAGAAATCATAGATTAGTTGATGGTCTACCAGAAATCCATTTCTCCAAGGGAGTATGTGAGGGATGTGTTCTCGAAAAACAACCTCAAGAGAAATTCGACAAGGGAAAGTCTCAGTGAGCTTCCGCACCTTTAGATCTGATCCACAGTAACCTCATGGGTCCTTTTCCGCATCCATTGATCAAAAAAGCGAGGTTTGTTCTCATTTTTGTTGACGATTTCTCACGTTTTACATGGATCTACTTTCTTAGGAAAAAATATGAGGTCTTTCAACACCTCAAAGATTTCAAAGCTTTGGTCAAGACACAGTCCGGAAAGAAGATCAAAGTCCTCTGAACTGATAATGGGGGAGAGTATTTAAATCATGAGATCCATAATCTTTTCCATGAGGTGGGGATTCCATTGCAGCATACAATTCCTTACACTCCGCAGCAAAACAGAGTTGATGAGCGGAAAAACAGATCTCTAAAGGAGATGGAAGCTTGCATGTTTCATGCAAAGTCACTACCACAGAGACTATGGGACGAAGCACTTAAATGTGCAACATACATCCAAAACATATCTCCCCATAGATATTTCAAGGATAAGACCCCCTATGAGGCTTGGAGCAGCCTCAAATCGGAAGTGACCCACTTTCACATTTTTGGTTCTCATGCATGGGCCCAGATTCCCTCTGAAAAGAGGAAGGCACTTGATCCACAGAGAACTAAGTGAATTTTTTTTGGATACCCTAATGGTGTGAAGGGATATCAGCTTATTGATCTTTCCTCGGACTAGCTCATCATTGAGCGTAGTGTCCAATTTGAGGAAAGTGTCTCACATGTACCTCAACAGCCGCATGCAGATACCTTCACTCTTCCACCAATATGAGATGATGAGCATGCACATGCCGACTCTTCTTCAGACAAGAGTTCTGATTCAGAGGACTCAGAGGATTCATATTCAGATTCAGAGTCAGTACAGTCAGATGCAGATTAAGAGCATCTAGATGCAGTTGTAGAGCCAGAGCAGAGGCCCAAGTTGGCACAGACTACTCTTTAGGATGCAAGGGATCGCGTAGGTGATCCAACCGATACTAGGAGGAATCGATCTGATTTCGAGGAGCCTCCTGTTTCACTCACTTCAACTGAACCATTGCCTTCCAGGAATCTTTTCTTGGTTCAGTCTTCAGATCCATAGTCTTATGGCGAGGCTGCTGGAAATCCCTTTTGGGAATCCTCCATGCAGGAGGAGTAAAAATCCCTCCTCGAGAACCATACTTGGGATCTGGTTCCCCTTCCTTCTGGGAGGAAACTTGGCAAATGTAGATTGGTCTACAGGACTAAGAGCACAATGGATAGATAGATCAGCAAATACAAAGCTAGGCTTGTCACCAATGGATTTCAGTAGGTTCATGGTATTGACTATGATGAGACCTTCACTCCAGTATTGAAGATGGATTCCATATGATTGGCACTTGCCATTGCGGTAGCCAAGGGATGGGAATTCCATCAGATGGATGTGAAGAATGCATTTCTTCATGGTGATCTATCTAAGGATATCTACATGGAGCAACCCCGGGGATTTATGCAAGAATCATCTTTGGTCTATCGACTGAAGAAGTCACTTTATGGCCTCAAGCAGGATCTCAGGGCATGGTATTCTAAGATGGACTCCTACCTATTGTCACATAACTTTGTACATTGTAAATCATACCCGAATGTATATATGCTCAGGATGGCTGATTCACTTCTACTTTTAGTTCTGTATGTCGATGATTTGTTGATCACATGTTTCTTGACTTCAGTGATTGTTGCAGTCAAGAGGATTCTTAATGACGGGTTTTTGATGATGGACATGGGTCTGCTACACTTATTCCTTGGACTTGAGATCAGTCAGGATGCATTAGGCATCAAAATGTATCAAGCCAAGTATGCACGAGATCTCCTTGAGAGATTTCACATCAAAAACTGTAAGTTTGCTCCGACTCCTTTCCTATCAGGAGTCAAACTTGAGGATGGTGGGGAGACTCCATTGGTTGACAACACACTGTACAGACAACTAGTGGGGAGATTGTTGTATCTCACACACTCCAGACCAGACCTCTCATATGCAGTTGGCGCAGTTTCCAGGTTCATGCAGGAGCCTTATGAGCTACATTGGAAAGATGCAAAGCGTATCCTTCGATACGTACATGGCACCATCACCTTTGGGATTCATTATGCAGCAGACTCTACATTATATCTCATTAGGTTTACTGATTCCGATTGGGCTGGTGATAGCATTGATCGCAAGTCCACATCTGGTTACTCACTTAGTCTTGGTTCTGGGCCTATATGTTGGTTGAGAAAGAAGAAAGATGCCATTTCTCTATATTCAATCGAGGCAGCATACAGAGGGGTAGTTAACAAAATCATTCAGACTATGTGGCTACAACATTTTCTCACTGAGTTGGGCATTCAGTTTCATCGACTGATCGTCATCTGGTATGACAACCAAAGCACTCTGAAGGTTTGTAGAGATCTAGTTTAGAGGCAGTGGACGAAGAACATCGAGATCCACATGCACTACATTCAAGACTTAGTACATGAGGGGATCATCAACTTACAGTTTTGTCCTTCAGCAGAACAGACGACAATCATTTTCACCAAGACCTTCACTAAGAAAAAATTCCATTCTCTGCGAGGTCGTCTTGGAGTGAAGGACACAGTTCCCTAGCAATTGTAGTTCTTCTTTTTACATGCATTGTACCTTGAGGGGGGGTGGGTTTCCATGAGGTTTTCCCTCTTTCCTCACTTTATTTTCAGTGTATCTTTTGTACTTGGGTACCTAACATGGGCTCGTTGCCGGGACCCAATCTTTATTTTCACCATAGTGATGTTCAGGGGGGGTGTTGGAGTTACTTCACACACACCTAGGATTTATTTTTCCTAAGGTTATTCCTCTTTTATTATTCATAATTAGTCATTATCCAGTCTCCTATATTTTAGGGGAGAATATTCCACCTGGAGAATATTCTCTTTCAGTTGACACTTCAGTTTAACTAGTTGAGTTGAGTTTAGATGTTTCATTGTGATCATCACCATGCAACATTGGGATCATCACCATGCTAATTCAACCTTGCCTTGGTATCATCACCAGAGTGGCACATTAGCCTTGATTCCCTGAGTTAACTCCTCGCTACTCTTTGTTCAGTCAATTAACTGAAGACTAGTTGACTAGTTAACTCAACTAGGTGGTAGTTCACTCCCGTAACTGTTGGTGTGTGTCCAGATCACTCTAGACCACCACTATGGTGCATTGTTTCACCTCAATTCGAACTCATTGAGTTATACAGAGTATATCATGTGTAAATTATTCATTATTCACAACGGTTAATGAGAATTCTCTCCTTCTTCTTCTTTCTCCAATTCTCTTTGCAAATGTGTGTATTATTGTTTAGCTATATATATTCTATAAAGGTTCAACACATTTACATTATGTTCTACCAATCCATTGTGAGCAATTATTTCTTTAACTCAAACAAGAAGCGGTAGTGATCAATAATCTATTAATACATTTTTTATTGAGAATATATAATGTGTTTATTCATAATCAATAAAATTGTTATATCATACATCTAATGTATGTATGTACTCGTTCATGTGCATGTGTTTTTCTATGAAGATATTCTGGATTGGAAATGGATGTTTGTCATACATTATGATCCAAGATTAAGGCATGAATTTTATGATGCATTAGTGGATATTGAGCAAAACAATGATGGCCAACAAAATGAGAGAGAGGGATTAGAGAACATCAAAGAAATTGACATCCATGATGATGTTGAAAATGGTTATGTTTAGGAACAAGACAAAAATCCAAAGTTAGATGATGTTATGGAAGAAAGCAATATGGATGGTATAGAAAATGATGATCCAAATACATCTAGTGACAATATGGATGGTCTACAGTCAAATTTCAATAATGATGAAGATGATGCAGGTCAAGATGAGGATGAGGATAATATTAACTACTTGAAAGATCATATGAACATTGATAATGATACACTAGATGACATTGTTGTAGACAATGTTGTTAATGACCAAGGCCTCTAAATTTTCATAATTATTTATAATCCATGTTTAAAAAATGATGATTCTTATGGCCTAAACTTTGAAATGGTTCAGTGTTATTTGTGTCAATACAAATTGCCTATTGCAGTATCCTTAAAGTGTTCAAGATATGGTAATAATTGTTGGCAAAAAAAAATAGGATTACTTGGATGCTTCTTCCATTCATTTTGTATCAACATATGTTCATGAAAACACAATAATAATAAAATATCCATGCACGTATCTCATGATGATTTGAATAAGAAACTTTGTTAACTTCATTATTTTTATATTGTTTGCATTTTCATGTTGGACATAATTTTTTATTATGTTTTATTAAGAACTAAACATTAAATAATTAAACAAAATAAAATATTTTAATCACCTAGAATTAGGTGAAAATTTAATGAACCAAAGCTCAATTTTAGTTTCCTATTTCATATCAAAACATGAATATTCATTCTCAATGATTTCATTCAGTCTTAAAACCCTCCCATACTATCAATGTATTCACCTAGTCTAACCATGTAAAATTTCAATGCATACAGTCACATTTTGAATAAATTTCAATGTTGGCCCCATTCACTGCTCAATGTGCAGGGTCGGTTGATGAAATTGAATATGGTTGTGTTGGAAGAAATAATTCCATGACATTTCCAGAGATTTTCAACCAACATTTTGTTGATGGGAATGATGAATGATGAAAATGAGACCGCATAACAAAGGTTCATGCAAATGTGGAAGATGTTGATGATTATGTGGGGACGTCGGGCATCCTTGACTCTTGAAACCCTTGCATATCCTCAAGTCATGTGTCTCGTCTAACCATGTCAAACTTCAACATATACAGGCACATTTTGAAGAAATTTCAACGTTGTCACCATTCACTGCTCACCATGCGACGTTGATGGATGACATTGGTGATGGGCATGTTGGAAAACGTTCCATGACATTTCAAGATAGTTTTGCCAAAGGTACTATAGATGGGAATGAGGAATGAAGACAATGAGACTGGGTGATGAACATCGATGAAAACATGGACGATGTAAAATATTATGTGAGGACAACAGGCATCCTAGAGTCTTGAAAGCTTTGCATACTATCAAGGCATGTGTCTACTCTAACCATGTCAAATTTCAACGCATACAAGAAATTAAGAAATTTCGATGTTCACCACATTCATTGGTCATTGTGCCACATTGATGGATGACATTGGTGATGGGCGTCTTGGTTGAAGATGTTCCATGACATTTCAATAGAGTTTTGACAAAGATTCTATAGAAGGGAATTATGAAAAATGATGACAATGAGAATACATGATAAACGTTGATCTAAACGTGGATTATTCAAATATTATGTGAGGACGTGAGGAAATATACTTCAATATTGATACCCTCACCTACCATAAAGGCATGTGTCTAGTCTAACCATGTTAAAATTTGACGCACGCAGGAAAAATTTGAAGAAATTTCAACATTGGCCCCATTCACTACTGACCGTGTGACATCGGTGGATAACATTGGTGATGGGTGTGTTGGAAGAAATTCCATGAAATTTCAAGAGAGTTCCAAAAAATCCATAAATCCCCTAACCCCTAATACATTGACCCTTAAAGCATTATTCCCTAATCCCTAAACCCTTAATCCCTCAACCTTATTTAATCTCTAATCCCTTAACACAAAATACCTAAATCCCCTAACCCCTAAGCTATCGACACTTAAACACTTAACCTCTAGTCCCTAATCCATTAATTCATAAACCCCTATTCCCTAAGAAATTAAATATTAATCCCCTAGCCCATAATCCCTAATCCATTAACCATTAAACTACCTAACCTGTAAGCGCCAAATCCCATAGCTCTTGACCCTTAATCCCTTAAACCCTAACTCCTAATACATTAACCCTTAATCCATGTACCCCAAATCCATAAATCCCATAATACTCAAAGCCCCTATCCACTTAACCCCCAACACCTCAACTAATTAACTATTTAGGAACATATGGCGCTAAATCCAGCATTATGTTCAACGCTAAATTCGATGTTATTTCTGGCACAAAATCCGGTGTTATTTACAGTGTTATTTTTGTCAAATTTACCTCCTACATGTTTTGGTTGGCATAAAAAATTCCAGAAATAGCTCCATCCCGATAAATAGTGTCGATGTTTTTAAAAAATTGGATAAAAATACACTAAAACAATCTTTAAAAGCAAAAAAGGGAACAAATCACATGGTTTTTTTGTAGTGGAAGGGGATTTTCAAGTGGATATAGTACACATCTTGGACCAAAAATTCAAGTTTCTCTAGAACAAATCCATTAGACTAGTAAAGGTTCAATGGACCTGATACGATCCTAAAGATGCCATGTGGGAGCACAAGGAGGCTATGTGGAGAGAGTACTTGAAAAAATTTTAAGGTTTTGAAGAATAATGAATGTACATGTGTACATAAGAAAAGGAAGACTTCATTTTGGAAACTAAGGATTCAAGAATCCACATCTTGGATGCTTCATGTCTGATCTATGCATTGGAACTAGAAGGGAAGTGGTACATCATGAGGGACTATGAGTATTGAAGGGGGTACACTTCCTTGGGATTTTCATATTGCGGGGAAGGCGTATTTATGGTTGGAATTGTTGTAAGAGTTGTAAACTTGCGAAGGTAACAAGTATCTATTTGTAGAAATATTGTACACAATTTTTAAAATTATGTTTGGTAATGTGCACTAAGGACAATGAAATTTGTAGTGTGATGGGAATGTAACATTTCTATTTTACCCTCAACATAGTGATGTATATATTTGAAAAGAAATATGTCCATGGTCCAGTCAATTTAATATGTAAACTTTGTAAATTATTATGATAAATAAATAAAACACTATTGTAGGTGGAAACAGATAGAGTAATGAGGGGGTTAAGTATCCACACAAGAGGGGGAATCTTCCAAGGGGTCTAAGAAGGGAGAGATCATGGGTATTAATATCAACCACCTTGTTCTAGAAATTACCTTGTGTTATGAACCTTCTATTTCCTTTGGAGTGTTTATAAATCCAATCATTGAATGTGATCCAAGTGGATGTTGGTGGCCACCCACCCAATCCACTGTGTCAAAGAACAATTTCCATTTTTTCAGTTTTTTAACAATTTTTCGAGTCCCAAACTATTAGGGTCGTTTTGAGGCTCTAAACGACGATTTTTGGGCTCATAAGTGCTTATCATGTAGCCATTTGCAAATGCTAGGCCGAATGAAATATGTAGTCCTCAGTTGTACCTTTCCAATGGTGTATCAAGCACCCCAAAGGTTTGTGGGCCTCGATGGGGGTAGTTGATACGTCAACTTCCTGAGGGTTTAACTTTTTCATATGATCTCTATTTGGGGCGCTTGATACATGATTGGAAAGGTATAGACAAGGAGTACATATTCCTCCTAGATTAACATCTACCTCTAGCTACATGTTGGGCACTACCGATACCACAAAACATCATTTAGGGCCTCAAAATGACCCCGAAAGTTTGGGACCCAATAAAATGTAAAACAATTGCCAAAATGGAATTTTTTCTTTGACCCAATGGAATAGGTGGGTGGTCATCGATATCCACCTAGGTCAGAATGACTCTAAGAGGGTGGATTAGAGAAGTCACTTCAAGAAGTTATTTTGAGCATGCAGGATGAGTACAATTCTCATTGGGAGGAGTGTGAGTCAATAAAGGATGGAAAAGAGCAATTTCATATGAAAAAATGCAACATTCAGTCAAACCATCAAGAACAAAGTCGAATGAGTTACAGAATTAGTGAGAGTCAAAGACAGATCCTATTGAAGATTTTTTCACTGAGTGGTATCAGAGACCACAAGTTTGGAGCATAGAGAGCTTACTGTGTTGTGTAGAGGAAGCGAGTTGGATAACTATAGGATTGTGGAACATGGGAGATGAATATGACAGTTGTCAAGCATGGATAGAGAACTCTCTGTGAGATAATAAGTTTCCCTAAGGGAGGTAAGCTCTGTGATTACAATTTATACTAGCATCTTACATCCCTGGAATCCCTAGTAGAGATATTTCTAGCTGACCAAGGACATTAGAGCCCTAGAGGGAAGAGGTAAGGCATGAGGTAATTTTAGCAGTGAAGGGGGAACCCCTGCCTTGGGTTGTGTGGTCTTGGTGAAGAGAACTGGGTGGATTGGGATAGTTTTAGGAAGACTATATTCCTTGGGAAGTGTTTTGAATATGAGGTACACCCTCTTTTGTGGATACATAGCCCTAGATCGAGCATGATCTTCTACTGATATATGGAGCAATAGGTCTATGTTTGGGAGGGACATCTATCCCTTGCATTTGGTTGCATCGTTGCTACTTAAAGACAAGTGTTATTCGTTGTATTTATTTATGTTCTCTTATTTAATTTTTTTTCATTAATAACTATGAGTTCAGTGATTATATGTTTTTATGATATGTTGTTCTAGTTCTTTTTCATGGTTCTTACAAGTGATGTTAGATGCATAATTGTTAGGTCTAGCTACACTATGTTTTTCTTTTTGGTTTGAGAGGAAATTTTTTATAGTGGTGTGCCTAGATAGGTGTGTGGGTATGTTTTATAGTTTTTTACATCAACACGCATCAACTAGGGGGAAAGGTGTGTTACAATATGAGTTCTTGAGGGAGATACCAAACATGATAGTCATCTTCCTAAATTCGATGGTGTACTTTTGCACACTATAACCCTGCCTTTGCCTAAAGTAATGCCAACATATCCATTGGTACTCTACATACCCAATATGGTAGAACTGGGACTTTATGATTGTTTTGAAATCCTCTAGTTTAGTTACTCACAGATCACCCTCCAACCTAAGTGTTTTCATGGGACTTTCCCACCAAGTTAAAACATGGCCCTCTAATTTCAGTAGGGAAAATGAAATATTTTTCTATTCTCCTATATGGTGGACACTGAAATAAACATCTAACTATTGCAACTAACAATTTAACTTTACTACATTAATATCACCTTGGTATGGCTTGATATCCACTTTCACAGCCATTTTAAATAAATATTGTGAAGGGGCAATGACACCTTGGTTTCTCTTTTTCTATATATTCCCTTGAATCCTTTTATAGGTCTTCATTGTCTCCCATTTTCCTCTCTGAGCCAATTTATGAGTTAGAATATCCAACCTCACTGAATTGTTCGAGATTTTTTTCTAGATATTCCAATAGGAGGGAAATATTGCAAGAGATATCAATGAATTTCTCTTCCATCCTCACAAATATATTTTCTATTGGATCTTGAGGTTTTTTATGAACATACTCATTCACCATGGCTAGGGTTTTTTGATGATCTTATTAATCCAATTCCTAGACCATGCAACTTTCCACAAATACCCCAAAGAAAATTTCTTTAATACCAATATTATATGTAAACTATCATGGATATCCCACTAAGACAATTTGATACAATGGATCATGTATTATACTAAAATATTTTATTATGCAAGTATATTTTTCCTTAGATTTCAAATTTATAATCACTAGCTTAATTCTCAAATTAATGAAGTGACTAAAGGGTGAGTGCAAGATAATTATTTTCTCTCATGACGCGTTAGTGGCAATGCAAACCTGGAAAAAAAAATATGTTAACTTGGAGGGATTATTCAAGGTACTTTTACAATGAATTTGAATGTGGTGTAACAATATGAAATGTAGGAAATTGAATTATCTTTCCGAATATACAACTTTTATTCATAGACATTGTGAATACCTAAGTCAAATTTGTGTTTTTTCTAACAATGGTATCTTGTTTTTCCAATAAAATATAAGGTATATGTTTTTGTTCGTGCAGATGTTGAGAATCTTAATGATGTAATTTCATTCCAAAAACTTGTATACTTGTAGAGAGCCTGTTTTTCTTGTGTCATGTATTTTTTGGAAATTTTTAATATTGATTTAATATTTTTTTTAAATTATCAAAGTCAACATATGCCTGAAATTACAACATCTCTAGTTCGTGTAGGCTAAGAGGGTCATAACATGATAAAAAAAATATATTTTATTTTCTTGTAGGTATCGGTCTCCTGTAATGTCACATATAACTCATTTGAGAAATGGTTAAGCTTAGAAAAAGTTATAGCAGAAATAAGAGAGGTATGTATTTTGGGATTTTGATATAGGTATGAAGAAAAAAATAGATTGAAAATAGTAAACAATTTTTATTTAAAAAAAAAATAATATATTTGAAATATGCATAGCCGACTCGATCTATGTCTATATTTTTGTCAACAACTGAATTTTTTATCCTATAGAAAAATAACATTAAAGACAGATATAGAGGGGTATTCACAAAAATGGAGGTTCTTATCGTTTTGTAGACCAAACCACTAAGTTTGTCATCCCGAACCTAAATCCGAGCCAACCAATTCAGCATACACCTTGTCAATCCTACCCAAAACATTTGAATTCAAAAGAGAGTGCACACGTTCTAGGATTGTGCACACATTCTTGGAGCGTGCACGCATTCTAGGAGCGCGCACGCATTCTAGGATCATGCATGAACTCTAGGAACATGCATGTGCTCCTATAAAAAAATTATTTCTCTATATTTT
>JZKD02S0622527.1:99720-115656 GCA_000966675.3 Picea glauca | reverse complement strand
AGGGTTTCCCAGGATAAATGTTGTGTCTCTTGTGAATGTGTATTTCTCAGTGATCTTGTTCTTATGATTCTCTTATCTATTGAAATGAAAAGAACTATAATAATGGCATAAACATCAACAAAAAGTTGGTTTGAGAAAATTTGCCTATATCGTCGCTTATGCGACATTTTCTCACGTTCATCGCAAATACCACGTCACCTAAACCGACGTTTCAGAGACTCCAAATTCGTCGCCATATCAACGACATAAAATCGCATAAGCGTCGAAACAACCGTCGCAAAATGGGTCAAATGTGCTATGGCATGAAGCTATGTTGTTTAATAGGCTCTATAGGACCATAACATGTCTTCCTGTAGCTCGAGTATCTATGAGGTTCACATGGACGGCTACTATGTCCATGTGCCCTCTCCTCATTGTAATAATTTTTGCATGCTAAACCTCCAACTCCTCTATCAATGTCACTGGCTAACACCCCCTACCCAAATAGTGCAACAAAGTTACTATGTTTCACTAGGCTATGAGTCAATGATGAAATGGTATTTTTACCTATTGCAAGCTCTCTTCAATAGGAGCATGTTGGGTAGGGGGGTCAAGCCTTCATCTAGGGGGACGAGGACCTAACACGGAGTCGTTCCTGGCATGATCTTGGTCCTGTGTGGACCCTATACCTAGCCCCTGGAAGTATTCATTTTTCAAGTAGTTGGCATGCTTACTCAAAATAAACTCAACCCATAATTTTCTCAGAAAATATAAGGTCATCCCCCTCTAATTTCAGGGAGGTTTATCAAAAACCATATACCACCTATCCATCCAATTTTGAATAATCTGGGGATGGATTCCACAATCAATGGAGATGTGTTTCTTTTTCAATGGTAATTCTTGTCCAGTTCTAGGATCCCTAAAAATAGACAATATTTGTGGTTTTGAAATTCCTAGGTCTTTAACTTGGTTTCATTTTAAACTAGTGCTTTAGTACTCATACATTCTTTCCCTATAATCATAAATAGAGGTCAATTTCCTTTGGGAAATTGCAATGGAATTCACAATGATGTCCAAAGAAGTGGCTAAGGACACTCTTATAGGCTTTCTAGTGTCCCTTAATTGTTCATCAAGGGTTCTTAATATAACCAACCCTGAGTGTTTACATTAGGTGTTTGTGGTGGGTTGGGATTTTGATCTTATTTGTTTTCTTCTTAGAGGTTTTTATTGTCTTGAGGTTCCATTTTATTATATATGTTTCAATTTAAAATCCACGACATCTAAATTAGGTTGGTTTTTTAATTAAAATACAAAATTATATATATATTTTTAATTTAGATTCTTGAAAGAAAAAGACTAAATTGGAAATGACTAAATTGGGTTAAAAATAAGATAAATAAAATATTCCTAGACATAGTGGAAAGATCCTTCCTCTCTATCTCCTCTCTAGCTCCTCTATTCACTCAATGAGAGTAGAAACATGAGTGTGTTTTGTGCACAATGACCAAAAATTGTGCTCACAACCTCTTAAAAGAGTTTATCAGTAGGAGCCTGCATGTGTTCTTTCCACTAAACCTATGTGGAAATCCTCATGGAGGTTCGTCCACCTTCAAACATAAAGGTTTAGGAAAACGTGTGTGTTCCTAATAATGCACACACTTTCTTGTGAGTGTGTGTTCCTACCGCATGGCTTGCCACTTTTTCAGCCACAAACTTCTTGCACTCACCCTAAAATAAGAAAATGAAAGAGTAAGCAAAAGAACTTACAAACCACATAAATCAACACAATATGTATCTTGTTAAAGACAATATCAAAGAAAACCCATTTAGAATGTGAGGCCTATGCTTTGCTCTCTTTTTTCAGCTATGGAATTGCAAATACAAAGAAAAAGGAAATTATTATGGAATTTCCTTTGACACCATCTCCTATAAGGATTCTATATAATATTTTCCTCCCTTTTTATGCTCTCAAAATACCACTCCTAGATGATCTTCTCAAATATAGAACAAATACAATTCTAAATAATGGACCCCTTCTCCTCGTAGTGGTCCAATATTTAACATAGCTCAATAATTTCCTAGGGTTAGGGTTTTAACTTTCTCAACCTTGAATTAGTGATAAGGTTTGGACCTTCTATAATATTATTGAAATTGTATATGTTGTTATCCCCATATGTGTCATTAATAGAGGTTGACGTGCCATCCACTCGTGTCATGGTGGTCAAAAAGGTAGGTCAACTTGTAGAAGGCATAACTTTCTCATATGAACTCTGATTAAGGTTATTTTCACAACATTGGAGAGGTTTCAGTGTGTAGATAAATGTCAAGGATGTGGGCATAATTTATGGATGTTGTAACCCCCAAAAATCCCATTTAATGCATCAATATGGTTGTGAAAAGTTCCAGACCCCAATTTTCCAAACTAAGACCTAACGTTCCCTACAAGCCAATTCCTCCATTTTTTCCACCCAGAAAGTACCAGGATAGATAACAAATTATATGATGATCCTATCCAAATCAAAATCCTACACATCTCTCCACTATAAAATTTTAATAACTATTACACTGAATGGCTAAGATGGAACAAAGTGTGTACATGAACACCCTTAGCGAGAAAAATAGCTCCTTGGACCATCGTACACCCTTTTCATAGGAAACAACCTACATATTCACATCATTAAGTTTTCTTACTAATAGCAAGTTCCATGCCAAACATAGAATGTGCAAAATACCACTAATCCCCTTGACTCTACCATCGGGGAATATGATCAAGACTCTATTATATCCATTGATCTGGATTGGATCATTATATTATTTTTCATCTATATTGATGCTTTTAGAGTGGAAAAAAATGGAGTAATCATCTTGTAGGGTCATTTTAGTGGTAGGTCCAAGTTTGGAAAATTTGGGTCTATAACCTTCCGAAGCGATTTTGAGGCATCAAATGAGGTTTTTTGGAGTTATGGTGTCCAAAAATTGTGTCTTACCCTGTGATAGTGTTATACACTTTGATACCTTTCCAACGGTGCAAACCATGCATCAATCAGAGCTCATATGAAAAAGTTATTCATCCCACAAGTTGACTTATCATGTTGACCACCATTGTATGAGAGAATGCAATGTCAACCCCCATTAATCATGCACATGGGGCTAGCCACGTGAGGACTTTAAATAATAATCTAGAAGGTCCAAAACCTTATCATAATTGAAGGTTTATGAATTCAAAACCCTAACCCTAGATGGCTATCAAGCTATGTTAAATACTGGGCCACTAGGAGGAGAAGGGGTTCCATTCTATATTATTGTATTTTGTTTCATAACAAAGTAGAACAAATGGGAGTGGGAAATTAGAGAGCATAAAAAAGTGGGTTAATTTTTTATAGCATCTTAACAAGATACAAGTCTCAAGTAACTCCATAGACAGTGTCTTCTCCTTTATACTTGAATTATTTCCATACCAGAGAAAAGAGAGCAAACCAACCTCACCTTCTAGTTGGGTTTTCTCTCGTAAGGGTTTCCAAGAGCAAATCTTTGTGTTATTTTGTGGATGGTGTATGATTGTATTTTATTGATCTCTATTTTCTGCATTTTATCTAGTCCATGCATAAGTAGAAAATCAATATCTAAATATTTTGTAATCTAAAGAAATTTAACCTTCATAGTGTAGATTTCAATTTTATTTATCAGATCTGTTGTGACAAATTGTTCAAGTGGAATATCCATGGTAATTTATAGACATCCATATATCCTAATAAGATAGTCATCACCAAGGTATACCATCCCACCATCATATTTCTCATACATTGAAAACCCATGCTAATGGGAAGTCATATCGAAGGAAGGTCCAAAGTCTATCAACCATGCATTCTAGCCTACCTATGTTGTCAAAGATACAACAATGGCATATTCATCATTCTCTTGAGAAAAAATTTTAGACTCGTTATCATAATCATTCTTTCCCTTCTTATTCTTCTTTTTCATTTCCTTGTAGCCTCTTTTGAAATTCCTAATCTTTCCATAGTTCCAACATTTTTCCTTGGAATTTGTAGGACACTTGTGTCTCCCCTGGGATTTGGATGTTCCCTATTCTCTTTTGTTGAATTTTTCCTTCGATCTCTAACAAATAACCAAGGCCTCATTGGTTGATTCATAATCTTTCTGCCTCACCTCCTCTAAGAATAAAGAAAAAAACATCATCAAGAATCAATCGTAGGGTCACCACTTAGTAAAACTATGGCGTAGCATGTCACATCCCCAAAATAAAGAAATTGGACAAAATAATTTAGAATCTAAAAGTGCTGGAAATTTATTTTCGTTTTTAGTAAATTTTGAAATTGGAAATTTTTTGCTATTTATGGCAAATTCCGAATTCCGAATTTTATAATTGTAATAAATAATTTGACTGTTGGGAAGAGATCTAATTTGTCCCAACTAGCTACTTGACTATGACACTTGTATGAAAAAGAAGAAAAAAAAATATTTTATATTGATTGCAGGAGGACAAATGGAGCAGCCATGTTGAAATTAGCTGACCATGACTCCATGAGTGGGGAACACATTGAAATTAAATCTGGGCTGATTGTTACAAGTGGCAAATCAGTGATTTGGCCAATAGCAGCCCCTGAAAATCAGGGATTTAGAAAGCTGCGAAAATTCCCCAAGAGAGGGAAAAATTCCTAGGCAAACTAATGAAAGAGCATATGTGAGGAGGCAGGACGCTGCCAAGTATGATGGGGAAAAGACTAAGAAATTTTGTTCTTGCTATTATGAACACTACTGTGTGAGTGTGAGGCAAGGGGAATACTACTGAAACTCGAAGGACATTGCTGGAGAGGAGATTTCAATTCACCCTCATGGATTCATGGTCAGGATAGGGGTTGAACCGGGAAAGTAGATTGGTTGCCATGTTCTATGGTTGGGAGGAACGTGGTTGCTCCCTTCATCTTCCCATAAAATCTGGTTCAGATACGTAACTCTACCTTTCTCTAGTCAAATGATTATGTATTGAAATCCATTTTACTTCTATGTACGATTTTGTTTCTAGTCGAATGCTGTGGGAAAGATCTAACTTTTTACTTCATAATTATTGGCTAGAAATAGACCTTTTTATTTAGATATAATACTGGGTAATTACTAAGATTTCTGGAATGTATTAACAACAAATCGAAATTCTGTAATAATTACAAATCCCATAACATATTGTCTTGTTTTAGTTTTCCTATGGATGCTACTAATAAACAATGAGCCATTGTGTTTAAGCATACCATTCATAAATCCAACAAGTATACTCTACAATAGTGAAGTACAAATTGACAGACATATAAACCAGTATAGTCATTGAATCGATATATATAGATATATAGTGTAATGGGCATTCTGCAACAGAGGAGGAATGACACTAGGTAAATTGTCTATACCAGAATCCTGTAGTGTTAAGTGGATAGATAACCTTATAAGAGGAAAATTTTAATTCCAAGAAAACAAAAGACTCCTCGGACCCCATTACAGGTAGGCTATATAGATATATACATGCATAATTTAAGAGAGATACGACAGAAGGGATGACCCGGTTAAGCAAATGTTTACTCACAGTTAAACCACAGGTTCTGTCGTAATGACTATGTTGTTTCTTGTTCGTGTGAGTAGATCCATAGAGGTTTTAATCAATATAAGTAATCGAGAAAAGAGGATAAAAGATTGCATGATACGTAACCTAAAACAGTCATGTAGATACTTATTTAATAATGATAATAGAAACAGAAGGTAATAAAGCACGAATTATAAACGAATAATGATGACCATCGAACCTTATGGTGTATAGATCTATAAGGAAATTACACAATAAGTGATAACAAAAAATAGAAGGAAAATAGTACACGGTGAGTAGATCCAGAACTACATTGAAGCTATCTAATTCACTGGTGAGCAGTCCATTAAGGGCTTATTGACCATGATAATTGACACAGAAGGTAGATAGTACACGATGCGTGAATCCAAACTATTAATGAAGCTATTTTTCCATGGGTAAGCAGATTGTTAAAGGTTATCCAATGATTATAACTAAAAAATAGAAGGTAAATAACTTGTGATGCGTAAAACTGAAAACTAGTTATTTCTTCAATTGGAACATAAATGAAAATCTGGGAATCTTCGACCATATTATTTCTGGGAAAGAATCAAACCCTTAGGCGTAATCACTATGCATGGCCGATTCGTTTGGGAAAGGGTTTATATATCCAATAATAAGATTCAATTCTGGAAACAAAAATAACTATAATAGCCAGAATAGAAATTTGAATCTATAGTACCAATTCCATCCTTGAATTATATAGAGGAGAATACTTCGGAATCCCAAACCCATAATAGATTTAATACACATGATATAATGAGCACTGTATTTTTTAACAATCGATTGTCTAGTTATCAAAGTCCAACTAGGTGCACACTGTGCGATGGTTTTGTATACCGAAATCACTTGATACCGTTCAGAGCATACCCCGTACCACAGAACTTGGATTTAACCTCTCAGAATTTAGGATTAAATAGAGCCTGGACCAGCGAGATTTGAAATCTCGAAATAACTTAGACACTGTGTAGGAACCCAAATACCTTTTGATGGAGCGAGGAGGATGTTCCCATGCTTCGACATGCTCGCACCTGCACAGAATTAATGAGAAGCATTAAACATAACCAACAAGATAATATATTTAAGTTGCAAGATAGCAAATAACTAGAAAGGGGGCCCGTTGAATACTTAATTGAAGCAGAGGATGTATGCCTTCTTCCATCGCGCTACATCGCCCGGACTGAAAGGGGAAGGGGTGTTCGTGCCTCCCTGATGGGTACCCTCGCACATCCAGGGGCCCATCATTAATAATAGATACAGTGCATATTCCAAAGGGATATTACAGGAATAACAGAAAGAATAAAAGGCGTAAAAATGATGCATGGTAAATATAAACCTTCGAATATTCAACTTAAACAGAAGAGATTAAACGCGTTCGGCCAATGGAAAACTTCGTTTCTAAATCGATGCAACCAACTAACACTATATTCAACCACAGAAGACCAGGAAACAATAACGAGGGTTTAACGGACTATCCAATGGAGGAGACTAGGAGATAATAACAAGGGTTTAACCGAACCAAGAAACAATAGCAAGGGTTTAATGAACTATCCAACAGAGGAGACCAGGAAAAATAACCAAGGTTTAACTGAGTAAGTTCTCAACTTTCATAACAGACGTTGTGATACGAGTAATGGCTCGGTCCCGACAAGACATATGGTGCAGTAACAAGAATAAACTAGGATAGGAGCCAAACCCTTACCAAACAGAACCCGTTTCCTTTTCTAACACAGTACCCTGGAAGTAAGACGAGGATATTATCAAATATTTGAGGTGTGCACAGATCCATAGACAAGGCAGAATGTTTTTTTTAAAGCGTAAATAAAAGAAGAGACGAAGGTAAACTTACCACACAAAACTGCTATTGAAAAATGCCACCAAGAATCTCCACACACAGGGACTGGAATCGTGTACTCCTGGCTATGAGTTTGAGCCAACAAAGGAATTGGTCCACGACATTTTTCTCTCCTTCACAAAAATCTTAACTAGGGTATGAACGGAATGGCCTGAGTTGGTAATTCCTCTTCCACCTAAACCAAAAGCCTGAATGAGAGTGAAGGGCATAGGAGTAATCTCTGAATGGAGAAAAGGGGAAGTAGGTGTTCATACTTAGACCATGTGACTATAGGGGAGGTGTCGATGTTTCCTTTGAGCACGCCAGTCGAGCTCTATGTCGAATAGACATTTTTTCCCAGGTGCTTTAAATGTGCAGACAGGCCTTTAAGGCATAATTCCTTCCACCTGTATCGGTAGCTAAGGGAATTGATGGCGAGGCAACTGGGTGAAGGTCTCTACTACACCGTTACATGTCGAATCCAACTACCCTGCATTAAACACCGAGACGGTTAGCCTTGTCATTACCTAACGAGTGGTGTGCAAACGATCATAACCCTAGCCTCTAATATATTAACCCTCTGCGCACTATAGATTCAAGGTGTAATTTTAGTGGCTGAAGTTAATCCACTATACCTATGTTTTCTGAATAGGGTTAATTTCTCATTGTAGATTGTATTTTGTTACTTACACTTATCAGATTGGACTTCTAAAGGCTTGACACCTCTAACCTTGCAATATAGGATAGCGAGACTCTAAGTAGTTTACTACTACATGTCTTAGAGTGGCTTAGGAATGAGATAGTGGATAGTATTTTGTTGCCATGAGACAAATGGTCCCTAGTTATGGACATGTTGTCGTATGCAACACTTTACCAAAAAGAAGTAGCGACCTTATGTTAATAGGATAGAGGAGCGAAAGCAGTAAGATGGATGTACCTTAGGATAGACAAGTGATTGAACAGCCTCATGGATACAAAACCAACTCAATGTTCCCAAACAAACAAAAAAAAAAAAATTATGTAAATTTTGAGGTTCATTACATAGCATGTGCAATCATGGTAGTTTAAAGAATACCTCTAATTTCACTAGATATTGATAAATACCTCCCAAAATATTTTTGTTTAACCCCTCTCCCAATACATCTTTCCAATGAAAAAACCCTTTTTTTTACTAGATATCTCTTTTTATTCCCCCCTATACCATACAATCCGCCTCCTATACGTAAAATATATTGACTCTATTTTTCAAAATTTTCAAACCCCCTTTATGAATAAAAGTGATAAGATATTGGTCAACAAGGTGAATCCCATATGACACTAATGTCTTTACAATGCTTCCAATGGTCATTACCAAGTTGTCCCATGAATGCGGAAACTAACACAAAAGGGTCATAGAATGATACCTGGCTCATCCATCTTCACTCGAATTAGTATTAAATGCATTTAGGTGCTTGGCTACAGAGTCACCATCACCCATTCTCAAGGAAAACAACTTTTTCCGCGTCATTTTTTTATTAACCTAGAGTAACCCGATGAATATTCCCCAACTTATTCAAGAGATTTGTTGCGGTTTTGTCTTCAAAAATATTCAATAATACCAAATCATTAAAACAAAATCATAAGGCTTATCTCCTTTCTCTCCAACGCTAACCACTCTTCATTTTTCATACTAGCGGGTTTGGTTCGAGATAGTGCAACCCATAGATCTCGATCTAGGAGAAGATTCTCCATATTGAGATTTCACGGATCAAAATTAGTGACATTAAACTTCTCTATCATTAATCTAGACATGCTTTCCATTTTCCTACAACAAGATTTCCTTATGTACCAAATCCCACTCAAACCAAGACTAGATCAAAAAAATGTGTCCCTAACACCTTGAATCTAGGTGATGAGGCTCCAATACCAAATGAAAGGAAGTAGAGGTGTAGAATATGCTTCTTACACTAATCAGTGAAAGAAGAATGCGGAAAATAATTTAAACAAACATTTGGAGATGATAAGTAGAAAAAACAAATGAAATAAATAACAAAGCATTACACAACAATTTCTTGGGAAAAGCCTTTTGGGAGAGAAACCCTACACTCTAAAGCATGCTTAAAGAGTCTATGTGCTCTCAACAAGAGTATTCAACACTACTACAAGGATTATGAAGAAATTTAAGCAACACAAACTCACACACATTGTTTTCCTACTACCCTAGCACTCAATAAATAGGCATAACAAAACTATAAACCATTTATGGTTTTCAGGTTTTACATGTTGAAAACCACCAACAATTAATTGTCTAACTAAGTATTCATTGCCTCTTAATGATCTACATTTATTCAATCTCTACTCAACAAGTATTCATTGTTATTGCTAAACATTTATTCCCTACCACAACTTAACAATCATTCCTACCACAACTTAGCATACTTTACCTATACAACTAAAGAGTTGTATGACAATCCCTTTGCATGGACAGTGGAAACAAACCATGACAACCAAACCAAACCATGGATAGGCAATTTAATCTATACTACCAAACCGACAACAAAACATGGGTAGGGAATTTAATCTACCAAACATGAGATTTATTTTTTCTAAATTTTATTCTAGGTTTTATATGGACATGATCCAATAAAAGTTAGGAAAATTCTAATATAAAAAGAAACTATTTCGAAACATTGTATAACTTTAATTATGGTAGAATAACGTAGCCAAAGTTTTAAGTTCAAATTTTTTTATGCATTAATATCAACAAAATTGCCAGCAAAAAAATTAGTCTTCATCTTAAGTTCAGGAATTAATAATATACAATCTAAGTGGGCTTAATGGTTAAGAACATATGTTTCCTCTTAACAAACCAGTATATGCTTTTTAAGAGTGGAAACCTTCCTAATTTCAAACTCTAGTGATTATATGACATAACATTGACGGACTCGAAACACTTGGAATCAGGTCCAACAGACAAACTCTTTGAATAAAATTATACAGAACATATATTAATCTTCTAATGCCAATCCTCCTTTCTCTCTAATTTGTCCACCAATATTTCCATCAGGCCAAAGCTATTTTTGCTGTCACCAACTTCCATGACCATTTCGATCAAACCCATGCTATTATTTACAACTTCTGCTCTCGTGACTTCGAATTACTATGTGCAGATAAGATTACAGCCAGTTCACAGATTCTTGTCAGGATCCTTTGGATATGTATAAATAAAAACAATTTATCCGTACCATCAAAACTGATAGAATCACGGGCTAGAAAATCCAATTGGCCAACATGGGAGCCACCGGACCGAATGCAAAGGCCGAGGTTCATGAAAAGCCACTCGGCCATATATATAAGTGGTATATGTGGACTGTGATTGAGTAAAACTACAACATCTTATTATTTTCAAGTTTAGTTTACTTTGCTTTAGTATTGTAGGTTTAATGGTTAAGAATATCTATTTTTTCTTAAGAGGTTATAATTATAAATCCAGAGGGATAGGATATGTATACTTTCATAAACTTTACCAGTGAAAATATTGAGCTAAAAGTCTCATGCACCAATTTAATACCTGACTTAACAGCAATCTTAAAAATAGATTATTATTATTATTCTCAAATTTAATTTACATTGGATTAATACTATAAAAAGAATGAAGCTCATGAAGATAATTGCCATAGCAATAAGTTCGAGGCTATATTCAATGTAATGTGAACAAGATGATTTAATGCCATGTAAGCCCGCATGTAAGCCCACAGTAACACACTCTATTGTACAGCCTCCTGCACAGCAGATAGTAGAACTCTGGAGGCCTCACAATCCCAGATTAATGTGTCTGCGTTTTCTGCCATGTAGTTTTTTCTCTAATGATAGAGGTTGTTCTGTGATCTGGGAATGACTGTTCCTTTTGTAATTCTTTTCTCACCTACACTCAAAAGAGTGATAATCAAAATCTTCCTTCTCTGTATGCCTCTATATGCCTGATGCTGTTGCTGCTGCTCTGAAATACACGATATTAAGGTGCCACGGCCACATGATAATAAACTAACGGATAATCTTTTGGAAGAAGATTTATCGCACATTGCTTCTTACACAAATTAGATTGACTTTGCAAATGCAGCAAATAAATTATGACGCTGAATAGACCAGATTTATAAACTGCAAAATATTGGATTGTTGTTATGACAGCCGTCTCGGCCAGGTGATGGGAAGTCCCTTTTTCCAAAATAAATTTAATCAAAATTAGTTGCATCACCGATATTCCAACCCATAAAATATGAATGAAGTTGATTTTTTTTTACAGATTTTAAAATATTTAATCTGAATGCATATTTTAATGAGGCATTTTATGGGAGGATATTGTCATAGGTTGTTTTCATAGTTCTTCATTTTTGAACCATGGATATAGTGATATCTAGTTTTTATGGGAAGATTTGGGAGTTTTTATGGGAAGATTTGGGAAGATTTTTAGGCATAGTCCTTTTGTGTTTTTCCAACCTAGAGTTGGTAAAAAATGGCATAGGGGCCAGTTCATCAAAGGGATCGTGGTCATTGATTTGGTGATGGATGTTATCAATAAAGAGGTCGATATCCACATGTGCTTCAGAGGTAAACTAACATTTCATTATATGCCCATAGTCCGGGGCTTCTTAATGATGTAGGAGTTTTGACCTCCATGGAAAGAACATCCACTATTGCTAAGCACATGTCTAATATACTGAAGCACATATATTCTCTTTTCGATTGTATACCACCATTACTAGTCCACTCTTTTCAGATGGGTAGTTTGATCTAGTTTCGTCAATAGTTAGTAGGAAGCATGTGTTAGAATTGGAAAAGACTAGGCCATTGCACTTTGGGAATATTTGAACCAAGGGAGCTTAGAAAGCTTAGGTGGATTCTAGATTATGGTCAAAATTCTATAAGGGGAAACATGTCTTTTGTGGGTAACTATTTCTTTTGGCATTGCATCTATGTGGAGGAGTGAAAGGGTTTGGGAGGCCCTCATCATTATATATAGTTTCATTTTGAGATGTAGTGAAATTTAAGGTCCCTCCTCAAGTAGCCCAATCCAGAGTGATGTGAAGCCCTTATTTAGTAGAGAACTCTAATGAGAAGCTAGTAGTGGAGGTATCTGATTTGGAAGTTGATGAGATTAGTTCTTATTATCAACACTATGTAGTTATATGTTGATTCAATGGATTTTGGCTCTCCTTAACAAATTTGTATTAATGAACTTCTCTAAAATGGGCTAAGTTATGCAAGGTATATTTCTTATCCAAATGGATTTTTGTTTGTACAACTTCCTTTAGAAATATATTAATGGGGGGCTCTACTTCTAGGGAAGATATAGTCTCTTTATGACCCCATGGTTCACCAACTGATCCATGTACAATGGCTCATCTCCTTAATATACCACTCCATTTTTGGAATTTTTCAATTTTTCAAGGTATTAAAAATTATTTAGGTAGATAATTAAAGATAAATAATGAGAAGGGAGAGTTGGGGCTACATGCTTATACTCAATTAAGTTTGGAGATTGATATTTGTAAAGGCCTTCCAGAAGATATATTTTTAAAATAGGGTAAGATATATTCGACTCAAATATTGGATTGTGTTCAAAAAAAAAATTATGTAATATGTGTAGATTTCAACCTTGTACAATAATTTACTGCAAACATATTTTCAATAAAAGAACAGAAAAGATACAATGGAAAATACACACATTACACAGATATTTTTCCCCAGGAAACCCAAACCGGGAAAACCAACATATTCTAAATTCATTCATAGTGATACATGGTTTACAATACAATATACATAAAGTAGATAACGAAATCCAAAACCCTAACCCAATGCATTGGATTAGTCAACATCCCTAATTCATTAACCAAAAATATAAAACCATCAGCAAAAACCATGTGTCGAAAAACTGTCTAACAATGGACACAAAAATCGAGGCGATATGAAAAACGAGGCAAAAAATGTGACACATTTACCGAGGAAAAAAAATCTGGGGGCACTGCCCCCTCGTACTGAGTGCACTGCCACCTCGCACCGAGCGCATAATGAAAAAAATTCAATCTCTTGTTTTTCCATCAACAACCCTCCTATGTTTTTAGAAAAACTCTCGGCCCCATCTTTCTTCCTTTTTGGAATCTATATTGATATTATCCCCTTAGTGCCTTGGAACCTAGTTTATTTCAACTCTTTTGAAATGAAAAGTTATATGAGTTTACATTCAAAAAATTTCTCTAACTTCCCATATCGTTCCCCTTTGCTCGTATTTTTCCTTTTCCTTTAGTTCAATCTCCTTTTCTTTTCACCGAAGTTTATTTTGATAAAACTCTTTAATTTGTCTTTTCTTCTGTATCTTTCTTATTCTAACTTCAACCCTCTAATTCCCAAATCAAGACTCATTCTCAAGTTGGGCCCCATTTTCCATTTTGTTCACCTTCTCTTTTCCTAATTTCAAATTCATGCCTCACTTTAACATTTTCCCCCTTCTTTCCTTCATTTGTGGTCCTTCCTCTTTGAATTCAAAGTCTCTTCCTTTCCCTCCCCATTTTTTCAAAAATCAATCACGCTTGACTTAAAAAACTGATCTCTAACTTCACGTTCACTTATCAAGCCTCGGGATTAGCCCCGATTTCCAAATTGGGATATTCTGTTACCACTCAAACTATATGAACTTTTAATTTTGTTTAATGATTCATTGTTTTATTTCATCTTATTTTTTAATATTTGGGATGAACCTTCAAAGTCCATATTCTTTAATCAATACATAAATTTTGAATCAAACCCACCCTTCACCAAATTCCTTGAACATTGGCTCGGTTTGAAAATATGTTCATTTTTCGAGATTAGGTATTCCATCATCAAAGGATAGTGAGGAGGGGTCCCAGTTTTTAAATCATCATTATTCCCATGTCAACATCCTTTACTAGTGTCTCTTTTTTTCGATTCTTAGATGTTCTTTCAAGCCTCCTCTCAACTTTCAAATGCTTACTCTTGAATGTAAAGTTATTCTTAAAAAAAAATGAAGTTTGATTATGATCAACCATGTTTTCAAAACTAGGCCTTCTTCATGTGAGCCCTTGATTTGATTATATGGTTAGATTTGATGGCCATATTGATCACTCCATCTCTAAAATATAGTGAGAAGAGGTCTTGATTTTTCTAGTTAGCCTTGATTCTCATACCATCCCCCATTATCTTTGGAACTCTTCACATATGTGTTGAATTGGATTATTTAATATATAAGTGTCACTTGTGCATTCACATGCATAGTAAATCACATCTTGTGTTGGCTCAATTCGACAATGCTATGACGCAAACAAACACCCTTTAAAACTTTAGTAAATGAATGATTTTCAAAAATGAATTAAATTTTGCATGTAAGATGTATCATGGTTCATTTAGTACATATGATGACCTCGCAAGTTGTGTCCCTTAGTAATGATCAAGGCTGTACAAGAATGTACAAATGTTTCACTTCGAACATTTAGGTGCATTTTTCAGCACATCAGTATCAATCATTCTGCATGCAAGTTTCGTTTTCCAGTTTGAATCTATTTTGAGAATTCACATTCAAATGTTGAAGGATACATCTCACTACAACAAAATTCATGTGAATTCAAATTTAACATTATCGAACTTTGACATTTGTTTAATTTCAATAGTTAAAAAGGACCTACAAGTTCAGTTAATTTGATTTTGAAGTTAACCGTGTGTGTCTTATTTTTTCTTTGCTAACATATAAGAATTTCTATATGGCATATGAAGTTAACATTGTGCTCCTTATTTTTTTATTTTTTAATATGTAGGAATTTCTATATGAATTCCAAATGACATGGAAAGAGGAAGATAAGTTATAAGAAAGATTAATTGTAGATTAGCCTAAATAGCTAATTAAAATACTTGAAGATATTAAAGAAATATTACCAATTATAAAGAATACAACCATAATAGTAGAAGAAGGAGAAGCAAGGAAGAAAACGTAGGGAAATGATAGATTTGAAAGAAAGTGGGATGATATTGAAGCCAAAAAGGTTAAGGAAGAAGAAGATATTAAATATTATACATATAGAAATTACCAAGTTTATGAGTTCATTGGCTATGCCTTTAGGGTACAAAAATGAATGCCTTACCAAATTTATAGGCTTTAGGGTACAAAATTTATAGAAACACTTGAGAGATATAGTATAGGTCATGGAATATGTCCAAGCATATAGGAATTGGAGTACCAACAAGACTACTTACTTATAGTTTGACCAAGTAAAATATTAGAAGTTTTCAATAGAAATAATTCTTCTTCGTGTTCCTTTTGTTACTTTAGAATACTTACACGAAATAGAGTGTAATATGAAACATTTGAAGAAAAAATCTTATGATGACCTCCAAGGGATTACCCATGAAGTCAAAGACTCTGCTATGATATGGCATCTCTTACAGAATATGTAAAACAATTTTCGCCAAACCCTTCTTTTGACCTACGAATAATAGGTGTCTAAAGATA
>JZKD02S0622527.1:17329-44446 GCA_000966675.3 Picea glauca | reverse complement strand
TCTAATAGAGTCCATGCTTCCGTCTTAGTTGTCGTCATAAGTCTTTCTTCATTTTCCTTTTGATTGTTGACTTCTTTCTGTCTTTACTTTTTCCAAGTCTCTTCAAGATTGATTTCTAATTTCGGTCTTATCTTTTAATAGCCTTCACATGATATATTTCATTCTTTCGTAATATCTAGTGATATTCATTCTTATCTTATTGTTCTTCCATAGGTATAGTTCTTCTTGGAACACATTGTTTTTCCAAGAGATAGATATACAAGATATGTACAAAGACGATGCAAGCAAGATATGTACAGAAAATAAGAAGAGTGTTGTTACCTTTTAGTAGAAGAAATATTTTCCATCTTGCTTAGTCTTCTTTGTCGGTTCCTTTTCTTCAGCAATCGATGCTTTTTGTTTCTTCTTTCTTTTCTTTAGCTCGGGACACTAATTTCTGTAGTGACCGTACTTCTGACAGTTGAAGCATTGTATTTCTGAAATGTCTTTCTCTTGATTTGGTTTCCTCTTTCAACCGAACTTCCTTTTGTTCCCGAAGTTCTTGAATCTTGCTGTGAAGGCTTGATCATTGTACTTCTTTTGGGGTTTCTCTTTTGCATTCATCCTTGATTCTTCTTGAGCACAGCAAGTCCAAAGTTCTTCAAATGTCGGGTACTCCTTCCTTGTATTCATGCTTGCGTAAAATGCATCCCATGTCTTGGGAAGACCATTGCGTAGTATGTTCACCAATTCCTTTTCTAAAGTGATCTCTTCAATAGCTTGTAGTTGATCTCTTAGATGGGATATCCTTACAAAGTAGGATGTTATGTTGTCGTCATCATTCATCTTCATGTCACGGAGCTCATTCTTTAAACTCATAACTTGTCCAATGTTTCTAACTGAGAAGAGATTTGTTAGGGCATCATACATCTTCTTCGATGAGTCAAGATGGGAGATGTAGGATATCAAGTGGTATTTTATGGAATCCACTATGATACTCATGGCATTGATGTCAACGTCTTTGAACTTCTCCATAGTTGCAACGTTCTGCGGTTCCTTCTCTTCTCCTTCTTTAAACTCTAGCTTCACAATCTTTCCTTTTACAATATCCAGCACTTTATTCTTAGCAAGGATGAGGTCAATCCTTGTATTCCATGCTCTGAAGTTGGAGGCTCCTTCTATCTTGTTCTCAGACTTCATAGAATTCGTCATGGCTTGCTTGACTTGGTCAAACCCTAGATTTTGACCAGAAATCCAAACTTCATGTCTTGGCCTTCTGAGTGTACCAGGAGATGCGTTGGGATAGGGCGCACTGATCTATCCATAGATTAGGTCAATATCATCACTTAAGGTGTCTCAACAAGAGGTTTATGTTTTTTGCAACTGCATCTACTGGTAACCCTAGCTGCAATGCTTTTGGAGGTTGCTCCTGCTAGTAACCCTAGCGGCAGTTCCTCAACGAGCTCAATATCTAGCGGCTATGTTTCCTTCCAGTGTTTTAGGCTGACTGAAGGGGTGTGGGACTATTACCTGTTAGAATATAGAAGATGGTGTGCTCATTTTACCATTGACGATACCCTCGCCACCCAACCACAGGCCGAAGCCTCCCTCCGAGAACCTTAACCTTGACCCGAGAATTCCTCCAGAAGCAAACCCTAGGCTAGATAGTCAAACAAAGAGTAGCGCATCAATCCCCAAGGATAGCACATCACAAAAGACTGATCAGATGTTCCAAACCCTAGCCAAGAGATATCCAAGCCAATACTGAAACTAGTTGCTGCTGCAACTGCACCTACAACCCTCCTCCAAACCTGCGCACCAACTCCAACTACAGTGCACACCAACTGGGAAAACTGCAATTCTGAGATGCTGTCAAATGAGAACTGGTGCCCTGTATTTATAGTAATCCTGTCAGTTTGTTGGGGCCGACTTCACCTTCTGGGTATGTGTCTGTTCAGTATATTATTATTAATTCTGGTCGACTTCTTCTCTTGGAGGCTAATAGCCTAATATAAATTATCTTCTTGAGCCGACAAGGCTTCTAGGGTTATTAGCCAATTCATTAGGGTTTCTCTTGCTTCCCGGAGTCTTCTATTCTCATCAGTTTCACACGTGGGGGTAAATACCTCCCGCAGCTACCATAATATTAACATGATCTACAAGCTTATTTACGCCTACCTACCCTAACTACCCAAATGTACTACCAATCAAATGAAATCAAAATGTTAATGCAGCCATGCCAACATTTTATCCACTTCTTGTTTATTTTTTACATGCTTTCTCCAAAGCTTGTTCACTGATAACCCATTCGAGAAGTTATATATGAATTTGAATCTTAGAATTTCAAAATTATTGGGACCGTTTATTGTTTCTAGAAAAACTGCAAATGGATCTTCCAACACATGCATAAAACAACAATCATGTTTCATTTCTTCCCCTGCATTCTTGTTTTCAGGTGATTTACCCTGTTGATTTCCACTAAGAGGCTAAAAAATCTAATGTGATTGCTAGAAATAACAATCTTCTTAATCGGAAGATAGTGCTGGTTGAAATGACACCTCTGGTAGAAAGCAATCCATAGTTAATATTAGCGTTGATTTGTCATCATCTTCATTTGTAATCTTACAACCTATCATAAGCTGTAAATTCTGACTGTTAAAATTCTCCATATAGCATGCCACAGGCTCATAAAACACATGAGAGAACATTTATTTTTGATGAACCAAAACAAGAAGACAAGCCTCATTCATAAGTGTTTGTTTCTCTTGCTCTATTTCTTCAATTCTAAGAACATTTTCAGATGGATTGGCAGCAATAGGTTTGTCTACTTTTCCATGCATCTCAATAAAAACATTCATACATTCTTGAACACCTTGAAATATGACAGCCATATTATGTGTATCAAGGCTATCCTCTTATTCATCAAACAATTTTGGTTTGGTTTTAATAACCTTCTAGAAATTTTCTTGAGGATTGCCTTTCAAATGAATAAATGGAAATTAGTTCTTGTTCATAATCTCCTTGTAAATGTGAAAAGCTAACAACATGAACTATTTCACAGTCTAGAGCTCTCATGGATGCATTTTCAAAACCATGATTTTCAAAGGAATCAAATAGAACAACTGCTTCTTTATGATCTTTCTATGTTTTTTATTTAATCATGACATACATTGTTTTGTTGCTTCCCTAAAACTCTACGTCATTTTCTTTTTTACTCCTTAAAGTCTCTATAGACGGGGTTTTAGATCCCTCATCCATGTCTGAGCCACTTTGGATTTGAACAACCACATTATTAGTAGGGGAAGAAAAACACTTCTAAAGTACTTTGTTTTCTTGGAGATCTTGTGGAATGTCCTCATCAAGTTCAAGAGAAGGCAAATGACTTTTGACAAAAATCCTTTGATCAAATTTCTCTATTTTCTCCTTATTTGTTTTTAACCATTCAAAGGAAGAAAATCATAGTGGGAGATAGTTTTCATTTGCAAGTCCATTTATTTCTTCAGATTCAACATCATGACTGGAGAGTTTTTGATATGAAACATTATAAACAGTTTTCTTTATCAATTTGAAAGAAGAAAAGAACAATGGCAAGGTTCTTCCACCTGATTCAAAATCTTCTTCATTTCCTTCATTTCCTTCATTTCTTTCATATGCATATTTTTCGATTTCTTTAGATTGTTGAACACGCTTATTTTCAGACTCTTATTTGACCAATGGCTGCAATTTCTTGTCAATTCGTTTCAGTGAATCAGTTTGATTTGGCATCAGCACACATTCCTTTGTTTCAATGATGATCTTAGAATTTTATTTCAACAATTTAAATGAAGAAAATCATAAGGGTAAATAATCTTCTTCAGTTGTTTCAGTGCCTTCTTCTTTGTAACTGTGACATGTAGGCTGATGGATCTCACTACACTGCTAAAAAGGAACATTTTCATGGAGAGAACATGCAGTTGGTTGTTCTAAGAATTCAATATCATAATCATCATTATATTCATCATATATAGGCAAATCAGAAACATCTGCAATGTCATCTAGCAAGAAAAAACTTGGAGCATAAACCTATTTCTCAACAAGCTGATTTGCAAACTTATCTTCTTGACTATCTACAAATGAATATATGAAACAATTCGCTCCATGATTTTAATGGGGTGGATTAATCTATATAAGTTCCTTCTCTTTCAATAAGTGGAATATAATATTTTGCAAAATCATTAACATTCAAAATTTCAAGAGGACCTATGATATTATCAATGTTGTGCTCAAGACCCCAATCAAACATTCTATGTTCCTATTCATTTTAATGTCCTAGAGCACCCAACCCCTCATTTCGGATCTATTCACATGCTAGGATATTGTGTTGAATATATTGAGCATCATTAAACATTTGTTGTAAGGTATTGGGTCTTCTTTCCATCAGGAGGAAAGACAAATCTGGGTGAAGAGTAGTGGCATACTGGAGCATGGAAGAAACTTCAGTGGGTTGAATTTATTTGGGAAAATCATAATAAATACTGGAAAACCTTCTACTAAATGTGGAAATAGTTTCATTACTTTTTCCTTACAAGGCATAGAATTATGTAAGTTGTAGGTCCAGAGATATCTTCTCACCCCAAAACTTTGAAAAAACACTCTTCAATTCTTCCCATGAGCTAATTGTCTCTGGATGCAAATGTTTAAACCATTATTTGGTATCTCATTTCAAGGATTGAGATAAATCCCTCATACAAACATCATCATGGTCAATCTCAAACAAATCTATAAAATGCTCAAACTCTTCGATGTGTTTTTCAGCTGTGATGGCACTATGTTCCCCATCAAACATAGGTAGGTATTCATAGTGCTTTGGAGGAAAATCATGAAGGATGTGGGGTAATTTTAAGGGTTTGTATAGGTGATGAGTGTTGGAAGGTATTGGATCAAGTATAGGAGGTGAAATATCATCCTTGGTTTCATGAAGCTCATAAACTTGGCCATGGTTATCACATGGCTCGGATGGGAGATTTTGATCAAAATCAGTGATAAACTGAGCAGATATATGTATAACATTAAGAGGAGGATATACAATTTCAAGATTATAATGATCATCATTCGCATGCAATAGGTGAAGAAATTTGTTTTTAGCATGTTCAGGAAAAGACAAAAGGTAATTAATAACAAAAAATATTATGTCTTGGAAAAAACTCAATTTTAGGTACTTGTTTTCTCCCATGATGTCCTTTCATACCTCTGCCAAGGGATATCATCTTCCAGTGGAGTTTATGAATCATATTTGAAGCTTGAATGGAGTCGCCAACAAAATATTTAGGCTACTGAGTCTTTGGACAGTGGAGTCGCTAGTGAAAATTTAACTTTTTGGATTCTTCTACTAGTGGAATCACCTTCAAACTGATTTTTTGATGTGTGGATTCATGAGAGTAGGAATACAACCAATATGTGTCTAAGTATTTTCTTCTCTCAAACCTTATAAATAAACTATGTCATTCTTTCCTAGGGAAAATTTCACTTTTGTTCCCCAACAATGGTGCCAGAATGTTAGCACTCTGTAAATTGTCTGACTGATAGACAAATGAAAAAGGTAATTATTTCAACCATATTTAAGTTGGATTCTGACCCTTCCAACCAGAGAGGGATCTCTCGGGCATATGACTATTTGAGGTATTCAAAATATTTGGCAATGTGTGCGCAGAGGTCAGATTCTGCCATGGTATAAAATTTAAAGGTGGTAGGGAAAAACAGAAGAGTAGGTCCATTGGGAAATGGGGTCCATTCCTAAAATGTATGAAGAATTATAAGCTATGTATTTCCAGAGGGAACAGAGGAAAAATATGTATGATGTTCAACCAACTAAGTAATAAGAGATGGGAGAGGAAAAGAGAGAAAGAGCTACTATCAACAAGAGGCATCTTATAGAGGGAGAATCTCTTGGTATAGCATTAGAATAAGAAACATGAAGACCGGATACTACAAGAAGAGCACCAATCATGAGTGAATTCTGAACCAACAACCAATAAACACATAACAAGTATAATCGATGTGAGAAGGAGCACCAACAAAATGAATTCTTTCTATTACTTAAGGACTATTACTAGCAGCAAAAACACATTCATGAAATATGAAACACAGGAAAACACACTAAACATCAAGACCGTGATGAATCTCGTCTATCTAAGAAAACCTTATCTGCTTATATTAAACATTCATAAGAAATTACAAAGTTCTCCTTCTATGAGGGCAGGCCCCTCTCCGGTAAGTCCAACCTTTTATTTATCTTTTCAACAGTATATATAGAGAGAGAGATAAATTACATATGATACCCAAAATGATTCATCTTCTCCAAGATTCCAAAAATAGACATCGATGACAGAGGGTGTAATGTGCCAAAGCAGAGCTCCTACTTTCTAGGGAGCATTATAAACAAAAACTAACATATTTGATATTTTTTACCCTGAATGCCACTTGTATACATCATCACAAAATTCCCTGAAACATACTTAATTTAGCTTGAAATCTATTTCAGGTTTGCAATCTCTTCCTTTAAAGTATCAAGCCAATCAGGTTGGTTTTCTCCAGTACTTTGAACCATTTCATCTTTAACCTCCTTCTTCCGTTGCTTGCTCCTTTTACTCTTACTAACTTGCATGTGGTATCCATTGATGATCAAATCCTTCATGATGGGATTTAATCTTATTTCTTCCCCTGACCCTGGTTCATATGCAGACTTTGTATGAAATTTTGTTGTCATTATTTGTGTAGCAAGCTTTTCTTTCTTCTTCATTGATAATTTTGTCAAATTATTTGAATATCTCAATTTGATGAAGGTTGTTGGATCTGTCTTCTCCAATTCCTCTGGTTCACCAGGAAGCACGAGATTATATCCCTTAGCTGTACAAGAATTAGACGAACGATTCAATTTGCGGCTACCCCATTCTGGAATAAAACTTTAATCACCAGAAACAGAGTAATATCACCCATGTTTTGAATGAGAGCCATCATTGAGTGCTAATCATGGGTTACTAACAAAAATCCTTGCAGGGATAACGGACTATCACGTTTGGTCATTGATTTGAAATGATGAGCCTTCAAATTAGTTTTTTGGTGGCACTCACCTGGCATATCACAGACGAATGGTGCCCACACAAGTGTCTCAAGATGATTTGACTAGCCGTCAAATTTCCCTTTCCACATGTGACCTTTGGATTTAACATGTTGAATGACGTTTGACATGATATTTCGAGAAGCGATTGAGTGGTTTAGATCTCACCCACTTTTCCCCTTGATATACATCTGGAGGCATCACGTGCCCTCAAGATGAAACCATGGTATTCTTATCGGCCCGCTTTCAAGAGAGTATCCCATGTGCTAGTTCTTGGCCCGATATGCTCCACGACCGTTGATCTACTATGTCCACGATCCATGACCCACTGAGTCTTGTCAACTTCACACTTTCGCTAGATTTAGTCTCGTCCGCTAGATATGGTATCGCCCTCCTGTTTTTGGACCTCTACACCCATTTAGCTTCTTACTAAGTATCGAGACTTGGATTCCACATAAAATTGTTATAGTGATAATAGAACCAACAACCCCATGTGCGACTAATACACCTAAAGGAACACAAGCTTTTAGAAAACCATTTTTTAGTAGAAGAGGTGCAATAGGTCAAGGGTCCAATAGTGGAAAACCAACTAGGTGTACAAGTTCAAGAAGTAGTAGTAAACTATCTACACCAAGCGGAGGTAGTAGTTCAACACATTTCAAAATGGCGGGAGTAGATCCCACTATCAGATTACCATAGTTTCGTGGTGAGGCGTCGAAGGACACTGAGAAGCATTTGTTCATCTGTGAAAATATATGGGAGAAAAATAAGGTCACATACAAGGATATCAAAGTCACATAGTTGGCTATAAAATTCAGAGACCGCACGCTAGACTGGTACATGAGCCTAGATGTAAAAAGTCAACAAGGAGCACCAAATATTGTCGCGGAGGTGAAAATGTTGTTGGTAAATGAATTTCAGAAGCCAAGTTCACAAGCCTGGTACATGATCAAAATTACTGAGATCAGGCAGAAACCAAGTGAGTTTGTCTTGGAGATTGATCAAAGGTTCAAATGTCTGAAAGGCAAGTTGAGGTTCTTTATTATTGACATGCAACATAGGCAATTATTTGTGAACTCACTATTACCACACTTGAAGTATCCTTTGAGATAATAGAAGTTCCAAACTCATGCAGAGGCTTTGCAAGAATCCCTGCAGCTGGAAGAAAACCAGTATCAACAGAAAAATCCTGCAATAGAAGAGTTGAAAGAGGATCTCAAGAATCTGACATTTCAGTTGAACAAAAATAAAGGGAAGGAAAAGAGATAATTTTTCGAGTGCACGTTATGCAGGACAGAAGGACATCATAAGAATAAATGTCCAACCTTTATGTAGTACTTGGTTGTCGAAGTACCAAAACCCTATCCTACAGGAGGACCGTGGTGTGAAATTTCTAAGACACATGGGCATGATCCCTATCATTGTCCAATGATGCAGAAGTATAAGACAATGCCAAAAGGTTATTACTGCAATTTTTGTAAATCAGTGGTTCATGATGACAAGGACTGTAGAACACTGGAATTGATGAGAGAGAGAACTTCAGACACCTACAGGGCGTAAGCATAGATGATGATAGGGCAAGTTGCACCACAGTTCAATAATGTGAAACCACAATTCAATCTCGTGCAACCACGGTATAACAATGTGCAGTTGCAGTATAATAACGTGAAGTATAACCAGATACCTCAATATAATGTACCACATGGAGATAGAGGTGGATTTAGAGGTGGAGGATGGGGAAGAGGAGGATTTGGATGAGGTAGAGGGCCAATAGTCTTCCATTATTATAAAAAACTAGGACATTATGAAAGAGATTGTCCACTTCCACCTGTGACATGTATGTATTGTCACATAATGGATCATGAGACAGAAGATTGTCTGACATTATTGGGAAAAATACAGAAAAAAAGAAACAAAACAATCAGAACATGCAGTGTATTTCTATAGAATCTAGGTATTATGGGAAGAAAATCAACATAGTTACTCGAGGAGGAGCCAAGACAAGAGTCGATGCAGCAAAACAGGATCCAGCGCAACACCAGTGGGTCAAGAACACTGATACATAGAAGCATTTTGACGTTCAGAAATAAAAAGGGATGTTTAAGGAGGCAAGACAAGATATTCTAAAGGAGAACATTGAGTCTACATCAACCGCGTAGCAATATCATGATCGACTAATGTATGAGATTCCACCTTCAATGGATCACACCAGCAAATTAAAACCTTCAGAGAAAGCAAGTAACCTTAAGACATTTTTGCAATCATGTGTAAATTTATTGAATGATCCATCATCCATTAAGGCCTTACAAAACTTTCTATAAATATGAAACACATAAGTAGAAGGGAAGTTAGAACATAAGATAATTAATCATCTCCATACGAGAAGAAGAACAAGTCGGGAACTCAGGTTAAATTCCAACATTGGGCATTTCAATATGGGGGATGTCATACTTGATTTAAGCTCTGAAGTGAATGTCTTACCTAATAAAACATGGCAGTGTATGGGGGAAACCACATTAGGATATTCACCTGCCTAGTTTAAATTGGAAAATCAACATAGAGTGTTACCAATTGGAAAAATTAAAGGTGTGACAATAGACTTGGATGGAGTGCGCACGGTGGCATATTTCAAAGTTATAGAAATAGTAGATGGCACAACACCCTACCCAACATTACTAGGATTAGACTGGGCATTTGATAACTAGGTTGTGATCAACCTAAAGACATGTGTTATCACATATTCTTCCAGGGGGATGTTTTTCCTTTGGATTTGTCCCTTAGGTGACAAAATGCGAAAGAAGGGGGATTAAAAACCCACAAATGCGTGTCATCCAAAGTCGGGGCACGTTGTGCTAAGGCGTGCACATATCGAGAAAGAAAAGAATGCCACTTCAGTAATTTTGAAGTGAGGAAGGTTGAAAACGCCTCAAATCCCCGATAAGAGAAGTCCCAAAACATTCAGGGATAGAGCCCAAGGTCGCATGCGGGTAAAGGTGTAGAGTTCACATGAGCTACGCCAAGGGCCGAAACATCGGTGTTGGCCACAGAAAGAGGCCGCCACATTTTCCATGTGCCAAGTTGACTCGGCCTCATTCTAATCCTGATGAAGTAGTTAATGAAAACCAGGGAAGGTGGTTGAAACATCGTCTTTCCCCATGAATTAAAGGTCATAAAATTATGATCGAAGAGACACAAAGGGACTGGAAAAGACGAGTTTTCTTCTAACAGGGGAAGGCGTGTGTAGAAGAGACTGTATGCATAGTCTGACTGAGAAGATGTAGCACCATGGAATCTCGAGCACACCTCTATTGTTGTTTACGAAATGTTTTAGTATATGTATGGAGTTTTGTTATTTTGTAAAGGTTGATGGTTGAGCTACACTCCTGTATTGTAAAGTTTTAATGAAGCTCTGGTTCTCTGGTTATGTAATTTGATTTGAGACTTCTTGTTTAATATAAGTCATCTTTCTTCCTCCATCTTATTATGCGTCTGATACTAAATGTTCATGATTGAAGGATTCATGTGGATTGTTGTGATTGTGTTGTATTGGATGTTTGATTGCAGTGTTGTTATAGCGTTTTTTTAGTTTCTTGAAGCTATGAATCCAAGAGGATCTTGGTTTCTAATTTTTTCCTCCTTAGGCTACTAGAAGACCTAATGTCCATAGGAGAACTTTACATTTTCCTCTCAAGTTCTTCCTCCTACTCACCCTTACTACAACTTATTGAATAAAGTTGAATCAAGACCTCATTTGTCGGTGCATGTTGGTCTAGTTTTATGAGTTAAAACGATATTATCCTAAGTCTGTGCCCATTTGACCTCTTTAAAATTATTCATTGTGAAATACAAAATGATGGGTACTAGGCTTACCTCCCCTGCAATCAGGAGGTGACTTCTAGTGCTAACATTTTTGGCGTCTTTGTCGAGGAACGAATTGAATACCTTTCCCTAGGTAGAACTACAATGAACTTCTGATTTTGAAGGTGGATCAAATATTAGAACCTTTGAAGATTGTGCTTGCACCTGGTGACTCCACTATGGCGAATACATTGTTTCAGTGCGACTACTTCTAGCTACACCTGAAGCTCCCTAGGAGAACACAATGATCAAATCTGGTCTTTCATGGTGAACAAATATCAGACACACTCATTATGCACATCATTCACCTGGTGACTCCATGGTTGAGGAATCGATTAGCGACTCCACTGGTTCGAAATGGACAAAATCTTGGCTTGAAGGTTCTCTCCCTTCAATTTATCTGTTGTTCCTGGTTTTCCTAGTGTTGTTCCTACTCCAGATGAGTGGGTTTATTATTTTCCCATATTTAAAAAGCGTAAAGAGGACAAACCTGCTCAGCATCTTCGTGAGTTTCATGAACTCATGCATCAGTGGGAGATACATCATGAGGATATATTGTTGAATATGTTCATGTTCTTGTTAGCAGGAGATGCTCGTGAATGGTATCACTCTTTACCCCCTGCTAGCATCTCCTCCCTGGGAGAATTTCATGTAGCTTTCAATAGGCATTGTCAAAAGTTATATTCCTCTCAGTTTGTCTATCATAATTGTTGTGAGGAATATAAAGACTGTATTCAAGACATGGTTGTGTCTGATGGAAGCTGTGAGGATGAAGACTGTGAAGATGAAGGAGATTCTTTGGGTGATTTGGTGGATCAGGTAAAATCACTTTCTTCAAAATTAGAAAAACTGAAGGCAGAACATGCTTATTGCTCGTTTGAAAGGGATGTAGAGAGGTTTCCAGTCCTAGGAGAAAATGTTCTTGGTCGCCCTGCTTATCCAGATTTATGAAGGGACATAATGAAATACAGAAATAAACATAAACACAGAGATGCAGTGGAAGTAAACTTCATTTCATTAACAACAGATGACTGAAATATGCTTACAGACAGAATGGAAATAAAATAGCTCAGGCGATGGTAGCTTATCTCTGAGAAGATATGTGGTGGCTACTAGCCTCTTAACTTTATGTTACAATGAGGTTCGAAGGACTATATATTATTGAGAAACAATGGAAAACCCTAAACATCCAAAAACCTAACCCTAGAAGATGAAACGCCAAAATATGGGCCCCGTTGGGGTAAATTGGTACATCAATTTCCCGGGGTCGTAACTTTGGCATACTATCTTCGTTTGACGCACATGATACATTGTTAGAAAGATCTATCCGAGGAATACACTGTTGACAACAAATATCGAGTCCATAACAGACTCATATTCGTCGTAGAATTCATTCCCAAAAAACATCATTTAGGGCCTCAAAACGGCTCTGGAAGTTCAGGACCCGAAAAACTGCTAAAAATAGTAAATTGTGCTACAATTAAGGAAACTGAAAAACCGAAAGAAACAATGGTGTGGGTCCAAGTGGAATAGGTGGGTGACCACAAATATCTACTTGGATCACCTTCTCATCATGGTGAGGTTGAGGGTTGCATAGCCATAGAGGCATCATATTCTGCCCCTGATGCACCCGTTGTCTCGGATTTAAATGAAGAAATAGTTGTGTATTCAGATGAAGAGAAGCAGATCCCTGCATCATATTTTGATGACTCAGGGAGTAGTCACCCTGTGTATAATGGATATGAATCAAATTATGAGCTAGATATGAAGGATTTCCAATATCATGCAACAGATCTGTTTCCTTTATATATTGAGGAAAAACATTGTATGGAAATCAGCCATCCTAGGCCTGCAGAAGACCAAGAGCAGAGCTTTCCCATGGGTCATGTTTATGATAATTATGACTTTGATCCTTGGGAGAGCCATGAAGAAGGAGAGGAAGAGACAAAGGAGCCGTTTATATCCTGCCCAGAGCTTATAAGTCAACAGCCATCACCTGGGATCCATCAGCCTGCATCAGCCTTTCACTCAACTGAGCTTACCAGAGACATCCATCCAGGAGTGAATAACTGTAAAGAAGATCAGGCCTTTTGTTGTCAACTTCATGGATTTTGTCACTCGTTCTATGAGTCGGTAAGGGAGTACATGGAGTTTCTTTTCCTTCATATTTTGGAGCTGCCCAACTTTATCCTAACTTCATCCTTTGGAGGAAAGCTAAACGATGTAACAATTTTGTCATCACGGTTGCATCATCTATTATCAATCATTGACAGAGTAAATGGTCTTCCAGTTAGGAAGCCACTTGAATGACTATGGTGGAATTTTTATTTCACCTAGCACTATGTAAAAATTAAATTAGTTTAGGACTATACACAAATAAGCTCCTTGGAGCATGTGTGTTTATTTTCATTTTTACGCATCGGCCTGTATTCCTAGGCAGTTTGTTTTGAGTTTGACTCTATAGTCCAATGCAGAAGACAACTAGAACTACAAAAGGAGTTCTTAGAGACTCACGGGGAGGACTCTATCCCCTATGGAGCCTAATGTTATCACATATTCTTGCAGGGGGATGTTTTTCCTTTGGATTTGACCCTTGGGTGACAAAATGCGAAAGAAGGGGGATTAAAAACCCACAAATGTGTGTCATCCAAAGTCAGGGCATGTTGTGCTAAGGCGCACACATATTGGGAAAGCGGAGAATTCCACTTCAGGAATTTTGAAGTGAGGAAGGCACACAACACCCCGAATCCCCAAGAAGCGAAGTCCCAAAATATTCGGGGATAGAGCCCAAGGTCGCATGCGGGTAAAGGTGCAGAGTTCACGTGAGCTACGCCAAGGGATGAACCACCAGTGTTGGCCGCAGAAAGAGGCCGCCACGGTTTCTAGGTTCTAGGTCGACTCAGCCTCATTTTGATCCCGATTAAGTGGTTAATGAAAACAAGGGAAGGTGGTTGAAACATCGTCTTTCCCCATGAATGGAAGGTCAAAAAAGTCTAACAGAAGAGACACAAAGGGACTAGCAAAGACAAGTTTTCATCTGATAGGGGAAGGCGTGTGCAGAAGAGACTGTATGCACAGTCTGATTGAGAAGACGTAGTGCCATGGAAGCTCAAGAATGCCTATGTTGTTGTTTATGAAATTTTTGAGCATATGTATGGAGTTTTGTTATTTTGTAAAGGTCAATGGTTGAGCTGCGCTCCCGTATTGTAAAGTTTTAATGAAGCTCTAGTTCTCTGGTTATGTAATTTGATTTGAGACTTCTTGTTTAATCTAAGTCAGCTTTATTCCTCCATCTTATTATGTGTTTGATACTGAATGTTCATGATTGAAGGATTCACATGGATTTTTGTGACTATGTTGTAATGGATGTTTGATTGCAGTGTTGTTATAGCATTTTTTAGTTTCCTAAAGCTCTGAATCCAAGAGGATCTTGTTTTCTGAATTTTTCCTCCTTAGGTTGTTGGAAGACAGGATGTCCATAACAGACCTCTACATTCTTCTCTCTAGTTCTTCCTCCTACTCACCCTTACTACAACTTATTGACAGAAGTTAATCAAAACCTCACCTGCTTGTGCATGTTGGTCCAGTTTTCTGAGTTATAATGATATTATATTGAGTCTGCACCCATTCGACCCCCTTTAAATTTATTCATTGTGACATACAAACTGATGGGTACTGGGCTTACCTTCGATGCAATCCAGAGGTGACTTCTAGTGCTAACAACATGGAAAATGACCTTTAAATCAATCGAGTACAGAGTAATTGCACCATTGGACCCCTCAGAAGGAGAAAGGTTTGTAGAGGAGACATGTTTGGACTTGGAAGAAATAAATCATATATATAGGAATACCAGGCAAGATGAATATTATGTCAACCCAACTGCATATGGGGTACTCAGCTGGAGAAGTATTATGTCGTGTTCCTCAAACTCAGATAGAGGTCTAGAAAATTGGCAGCAAAGGCTACATGAAGTATCCATAAGGAGGTGCGCAAGAATAGAGTGCGTTGTAAGGTGGTTCAATATAGAGGTAAGGAAAATGTTGGACCTTGACCAAGGTTTGGATATCCTTGGTCATGTTTGACCTCTTTTGGGACTTCAACAAGCTAGTCGAAGGCGGAGCCCAAGTCAAAGTGAAGATTGCGGGATCTTGGCCCCTTTTTAAGGTAGTTTTTGGGATTAGGGGTTATTTAACGGGTATGGGATGTCGGCCCATGGGTTTACCCATGTTTAGGCCCATTTTGTAATGTATAAATAGAAATCTAGGCGATGTAAGTAATGATGTATGGGTGTCGTGCTAGGTGCTAAGTATTGTGCTAAGTGAAAGTAATTGTAAGAGGCTTTGTGCATAGTGTATGTTGAGACTTGGAAAGATAAGTGCAGGTCATATGTGGTTCTTTGTGTACAGACTATGAGAAGCTTTGTGTTGTAGCCTAACTCGGGGAAGGGCGATCTGGATAGGTGCGCGCAGATCTCTTTTCCTCTGCGGACTAAGGTTTTGATGCTCTGTGCCTATAAGAAGCTTGATAGAAGATAATAAAGAAGATAAGAGTTGGTGGACGTAGCCCCACACTGGGGTGAACCAAGTATATATTGTTTTATGGTTTCTTTGTGCATTATGTTTATATGTTATTGATGTGATTTATGCTTAATGTTGGTATCTTTATGTATGATGCATCTGGTATGATAGCTTAGTTCTTGGTAATGTGAATGAATGTTAGATCTAATCTATCTTTCCATGCTAAGTGCTTATATGTGTTAGATCTTGTTGAATATTGTGTTTCTCTGCAATTAGAGTTTACATATGCGATCTGAATAAGGGTGAATGATAACTACTAAGTTCTTTTTAGAGTGGTGTAATCATAGATCTGTGCCCCAACTAAGGTTGTAGACACTTGAGTCTTGTAACCACCCCTGCCTCTACCTTGGGTGAGAATTCATCTGATTCTTAGGTGTTTCTGAAAGGCCCAACAATTAGGGTTTTGTTGGTGCATTGTTGAAGCATTGAACCCTGGGTCTTCCCATGTTTCCAACAAATGGTTCTGTTGTCGGGAACTGAAGAAAAGAAATCTATGTGCATAGATCTGTTGCTTTAGTGTGTAGTATTCTACTTGACTTGTGAAGTTCTGTGCTAAGAAGACAAGTTTGATATGAAGAAAAGAGGTAATATATTGAAGCTTTGTTCTCTAAGAAAGGTAAGATAAGTAAAAAAAAAATGTTTCGAAAGTATGGATCTAGGTATGTTTGATAAATTTTGTCCTAGTCTGAAAACTAGGGCACAGTTAGAAGAAAGAAGATTCGATATGAATAGATCTGATAGAAGCAATGAAAGATATGTTATTCCTATGCATAGAAAGAATGTTTGGACAAACAAATGGATGCAGGATCATAGAAAGAATTTTTTGCAGGTTATTTACTGTGATCCCAGTGCGCAGTACATGAAAGATTAGGGATGATTTAAGAGAAAGAGAGGATTAACCCTTTTTTACAGTTGCAGAAGACGGAGACATATTGCTAAGGAATGCCCTGGTAGAAGACCTTGTTGTCTTTGCTATAAATCTATGGACCATGAAGTTTTGGATTGTCCTAGAATGATTGCTAAAGTTGAAAAGATGAATACGAAACAAGAAAACTATGAGACAGGCCAAGAAACTAAGGATATGATAGAACCCTAGAAAGAATCAGAGACTTTATTACTACAAATGAAAGAAACCTTGAATGATCACAGAAATATCAACTTATCAGAGGTCTTAAAAGAGAAAGAGTACATAGAAACAAGAATAGGAGACTTTGACATAGACTGTGTTCTGGATGAGGAAACATAGGTGAATATCATGACAGAAAGAACTTGGGAAATTTTGGGAAAGCCTTGTATGGTTCCTTCATTAGGAGGAATAGGATTATTTAGAGGAAAGATGATAACCCTATGTGGAAGACTTACCCAGACATCTATGAGTTCTCATGGCACTTCGACAGAAGAAGAATTTGAGATTGTTAAATTTGTTGAGAACAACACCCCATTTGCTATCTTGCTAGGAAAAACCTGGATTGAGAAAGATCAGATACAAAGGAAAAAAGAAGAGGAAGATCTAGAACAAAAAAAGAAAGAACTAAGAGATTTCATGGCTAGGAGAATAGCACACTTACTGGAAGAACAAGAGAACCAGTCGAAGCTACTAAGGACCAAAGATATGGATGTTGAAGTTGAAAGAACATGGGAAGACTGGAGACACCTATCTATACAAGAGAGTAGAGAACCTACCCCAGAAAGAGAAGAAGTATTACCCTTGAATCCTATGAAAGACCCTCCACAGTGCGAAGTTATAATGCCAAGAGGAGATAAGAATGATAATGGAAAGAGGAAACCAGTGATTCAAATCACAAGAAAGAAGGCCAGAAAGCTCAGTAAGAAGAGGGAAAAGTTAGAAAAATTGCAAAAAGTTCCAGAGAATACTTCGCAAAAGGAAGGTTTCCAGAGCTCAAACTTCGTTGAAATATTAGTACAACACAGATTGGCACTTCACCATGACGAAGCAATATGACCATGCAAACGATGCTCCCAAATGGTTAGGAAAGCAGTTATGGCCCAAAATTTCACCATTGGACCGTTGGGACCGCGCCATAACGAACAGAATTGCATTGAATAAGGATTTGTGACCCGTTGAAAGAAACCGTTACAGAAATATCTATTTATCCCATCGAACATTGCACCGAGAACACTTTTTCCAATTGTGATTATCCGAGCCCATAGAGAACTAGTTGATTTTGTGCAGTGATCATTGAGACCTCACCATCCATTATGTTACATTGAGTATTGTTCACCGTCCTGAGATATCAAATCTTGAGTGTGCATGTCATATGCAATTAGCGCAGCAAAAAAACCCGTCAAAGAGATTCTAATAGACCTCATGGCCGAGAAGGTGATGTCTACAGGCATCCACGCCTCATCGACGTGAGGAGTGCAATCCTCCCCTTCGACTACTCATGGATCTGGACCATCCCGAGTTGCGACCAAGAAAAGAACCAAGCATCGTGATGACTTCGGGAATGTGAAGCTAATTCCATCCATCCTACCCGACTACATCCCAAACCTGGCCGGTGTGGTGAGTCATGATAGTGTCCTAAGGGACTTCGACTATAAATTAATTACTCCATACCTCCCAAAGGGAATACAAGCAGTCAGACCACAATTGTGCTAAGTGCAAGTAATTGTAAGAGTCTTTGTGCATAGTGTATGTTGAGACTTGCAGAGATAAGTCCAGGTCATCTATGGTGATTTGTGTACAGACTATGAGAAGATTTGTGTTGTAGCCTAACTCGGGGAAGGAGGATCTGGCAAGGTGTGAGCAGATCTCCTATCCTCTTCGAAGTAATGTTTTGATGCTCTGTGCCTGTAAGAAGCTTGATAGAAGATAATAAATAAGAGAAGAGTTGGTGGGCGTAGCCCCACACTAGGGTGAACCACGTATATCATGTGTTATGGTTTCTTTTTTCATTATGGTTATATGTTATTGATGTGATTTATGCTTAATTTCGATATCTTTATGTATGATGCATCTGGTATGATAGCTTAGTTCTTGGTAATGTGAATGAATGTTAGATCTAATCTATCTTTCCATGTGAAGTGCTTAGATGTGTTAAATCTTGTTGAATACTGGGTTTCTATGCAATTAGGGTTTACATCTGCGACGTGAATAAGGGTGAATGATAACTGCTAAGTGCTTGTTAGAGTGGTGTAATCATAGATATGTGTCCCAGCTAAGGTTGCAGACACTTGAGTCATGTAACCACCCCGGCCTCTACCTCGGGTGAGACTTCATCTCCTTCGCAGGTGTTGTCAAAAGGGATGGTATTTAGGGTTTTTTTGGTGCATTGTTGACCTAGTTATGCCCCCGTTTCCAATAGGAACCTCCCACTTTTCATGGTTTGAACGAACTAGAATAATTTTTGACAAACTATGAAGAAGAAGTCTTGGAAAATTAGAGGTTGTTAACCCTGGATATTTCATTAAAGGAAACACCTACAATATGGTGGGACATGCACAAAGAACCGATTCAAGACTGGTATCAGTGTAAAAGGTTATTGTGCATTACATTTGGCACAGAACACAAGAACAATACATTGCAGAAGTATGTTGGATGAGGAATACTAGCTGAGCACATACAGAAATTCATAACACAATGGAGGTTGACACCACCAGAAGAATGGCCTCATTACTTTATTCATACATTGGAAGGGATATTAGGGAACTAGTACATAGAATAGGAACTGCATAGAGGAACTACAGAATGGACAATATTACATCATAATTTTGTGGTAACTTTCTCATTTGAGCATGAGAACCCCAATATCGATTCAAACCTGAAGCTGATATAGGGAATGGTTTTTTTTTAGGAACCTGAGGTAGAAATTATAACAGAATATCAACAGCAGAACAGACAGACAATCAAGGACATACTCTAGTATTATCATGTCACAGAGGACACACCAAAAGAAGAATATCCCCACAACATCCAGATAACATAGATTGAAGGAGAAAAAGAGGTAGAAGGTACATCATTGGAATCAAAGGCATTTTTTGCACCAATTAAGGTCAATAAAGTCAAAATTGGGATAGAAGAAAACCCTAAAATGGAAAGAATTGGAGACTAATGGGATGAGAAGACACTAGAAAGGATAAAAAAATTATTGCGTGAATACAATGACCTGTTTCCAACAACCTTTACAGAGATGAAAGGAAAAGTAGGTGAGTTGAGTGAGATGAATATACCCCTGAAACAAGATTCTAGACCTGTTAGATAGAGACCTTACAAGTTGAATCCAGTGTTAAAGAAAAAAGTGAAAGCAAAATTTGATCTAATGCTAGAAGTTGGTATCATAGAGCCAATGGAATAATTTGAATGGATGAGTCCCATGGTGGTCCGAGAAAAGGAACAAGGGGGAATAAGAATTTGTGTAGATCTAAGGAAATTGAATGATGTTTGATTACATGATCCTTTCCCTACCCCTTTTATAGATGAAGTCTTAGAGAGTGTGGGAGGTCAGGAAGCATATTCCTTCACAGATGGATTCTCAGGTTATCACCATATTAAAATATCTCTAGAGGATAGGAATAAAACTACATTTGCTACAGAATGGGCATCATGTTAGTATACAGTTATTACCTTTGGAGTGAAGAATGCACCAACTATGTTTTCAAGGGTGGTAATAGTTTCTTTTAAATATTTCATACATAAGTTCTTAGAAGTATATTTGGACAACTGGACTATTTTTAGTCTATTAAAAGATCATGTAGAAGTATTAATACTAATGATGAACAAGTGTAGGCAATGTTAGATCTCATTGAACATCAAGAAATGTATTTTCAACACACCTTTTGGGATACTGTTAGGACATGTATTGTGCAGATAGGGTTTACTATTTGACCCTGCCAAGATTGTTGTAATTGTGAACTTACCACCACCAAAGTCCATGTCCCAGTTAAGATCCACACTTGGACATATAGGGTACTACAATAATTTTATCAAGTGGTATGCATGGATTATTGCGCCAATGGAAAAGATGTTGAAGAAGGACACCAAATTTCAATGGAACGAGGATTGTCAGAAGGGATTGGATACTTTGAAGGAGAAGATGGTGACATCACCTATTTTAGTGTTTCCAGATTGGGAAAACAAATTTTGTGTACATGTTGATGCATCAGCAATAAAACTTGGAGAAATTTTGGCATAGCTAGGATCAGGTGGCTTAGATCATCCTATAGTCTTTAGAAGAAGGAAATTATCAGACTTAGAGCAGAATTACAACACAACAGAAAGAGAAGGTTTAGCCATGGTGTATGCACTACAGAAATTCAGACACTACTTGTCTAGAAAACACTTTAAAATGTTCACTGATCATTCTACCCTCAAATCTCTAGTCAATAAGCCAATGGTGGGGTGGAGGATCTATAGATGGATATTATTGTTTTAGGATTTTGATTTTGAAGTAATATTTAAGGCAAGTAAATTGAATGCAAGACCAGATCACTTATCAAGGATAACCAATGGAGAAGAACCTACTAACTTAGAAGATAACTTCCCTGATGCACACCTGTTTTCAGTATATATAGTCGATGAGTACTTTACTGATATCATTGATTTCTTGAGAACAAGAGTTGTGCCAAAGGAGTTTAGTACTACACAGAAGAAAAACCTAGGTAGTTAGAGCCACGAACTATCAATTGATTGTAGGTCATTTATACAAGATGGGAGAAGACAACATTCTAAGAAGGTGTGTGATGGAGCATGAAGGACCCGTTGTTCAGGCATAAGCTCATGAAGGTATAGCTGGAGGAAACGACGCAGGAAGGGATATCATGCATAAGGTATTGTGCACAAGTTTATGGTGTTCAACAGTTCATAAGAATGCAAAATAACACTGTCAGAACAATGATTTCTTTCAAAGAGTTAGAAAACCCAATAGGAGGGATGAGATGCCCCTAAGACCCCAAGTAACTCTTCAAGTATTTGACAAGTGGGAACCATATTTTGTAGGACCTATTAATCCACCAGCAATAAGGTCAAGAGAAAGATACATCATTAATACGACATATTATTTAACTCGATGGGGAGAAGCATCACCACTCAAGGATTGTAGCGCAGAGACAACAACACATGTCTTATTTGACCAGGTGATTACAAGATTCAACTATCCTAGGATTTTGATGAGTGACCAAAGAAAATGTTTTATTAATAGTACCATCCAGGCTATGACTGAGGAATTTGTATTTTATCTCCAGAAGAGTACACCATATCACCCTCAGGAAAATGGGATGGCAGAAGCTTTCAACAAGATTTTGGAAAATTCCTTGACAAAAATCTGTAATGTTAACAGAGATGATTGGGATTTAAAAATACCATGTAAAAGATAATTAATATTGTGTAAATATCAATATTTGGATTGTAACCCTAATTTGTATTGTGAAGGGTACAAGTCAGCCCCACCATGTAAAATATAATTAATATTGTGTAAAGATTAATTATATTTTTGTGTTGTACAGGTCGGCCCTATTATGCCAATAGACAAACCTATTGTTGTGTTAGGTATTGTGTATATAAGTGAGTAGATCCCCATTGTGTATCACTGACACACACTTCATTGTAATCTTCTCTCAAGCTAAGTGTACGACTGAATTGCGCACTTCTCTTAGGCACAAGTTTCCAGGTCAAAGAAGCACCCTCTTGTGTGCTCTAGGGTTTATGGTGTGGGGGATCTTCTATTGACTCTATAGCAAAGGATTTTTGGGTTTTTCCCTTGATTGAGAAGGGTTTTCCTAGGATAAACTCTTGTGTTCTTGTGCATGGTTATTCTTCTTGTGATCTCGGTTACTGCAACTATAGTAGCTACATTGTTCATGGTTCAAGTACATGCTAAATTGAAATAAATTGCATGTGCATGAGCTAAGCATTAAAATTAAACATGGTATCAGTGTTGAGTTCCTGAAGAGCCATTGCACAAGCCATTGAAAATCCGGTCGTCACCTTCTTGTTGCAAATGCAAAAACGACCCTCTTTCTTTTGCCAGTTTTTGCACCTTCCACTTGAACGTTGGGGATAAATTTTTCATAGGTGTGTATGGCCTCCTACAATGCACCTCCAACAACCCTCAGATTGCAAATAAAATATTTTATTTTTATTTTTGGCCCCTATGGTTTCTAGGGTTTCTGCATAATTTTAGCTTCTAGGGTTTCTATAGCTCGTTGAAGGATTTTTGCAGCTCACCGGGGTTCTTTTGGCCTTCCAAGGCTTATTATTGACAATCATAAGTCCAACGAAACCTAAGGTTGCTAGCCTATCCTAACCATTAGGTTTCCTATCCTAGTCGTTAGGTTTTGTGAACAATATGTAAACCATGAGGAACAGAACTTTGGTGGAGGAAAGGCTTGATGGATCAAGAAAATTTAGCTCCTGGAAATCAAGACTACAAATCACTCTGGAAGAGGATGACCTATCGAGTTTGATAGAAAAGACTCTAGCAGAAACAACAACCGATGAAGATAAGGTTGGTTGGAAGGTAGACGATGTCAAAGCAAGGAAGATAATCATTTATTCAGTAAGAGATCATTTACTACCTCGTATTGCTACCTTGAAGACAGCCTATGAAATGTATGATGCATTGAAGAAGATGTTTGAGAGAAACAACACAAACATAGCTCTTACATTGAAGCACCAGCTTCAAAATATCAAGATGAAAAAATCTGACACCATTGCCACCTTCTTCATAAGGATCTCATAGATCACAGATCAGTTAGGTGCCATTGGAGAAACCATAACATACAGACAACTTGTCATGACTACTCTCAATGCTCTTCCAAGACATTGGGAACCATTTCTTCAAAGTATTGGTGGAAGAGAATATCTACAGAAGTTTGATCGTCTATGGATAGACTGCACTCAGGAGGAAACCAAACTTATAGCTAGAGGAGTGCAAGACTCCCATCATGATGACAATCAAGCTCTTGCTTCTCAAGAAAAGAGAGACAGAAGAAATAGAAGAAGTTTCGACAAAGCATTCAAAGCCAAGAAAACTTCAGCAGCTTCAGGTCATGAACATAGAAAAGACATATCAAGGATTCAGTGTTTCAGAAGTGACAAGTGTGGACACATTGCAAGAAATTATCCTACCAGGAAGAAAGGAAGAAAACTTGCATCCACTGTCGATGTTGATCTAGAACCACATCAGAGAGATGAATACATAAAAGATGAATCATTATTCTTCATATCATCATTCTCAGGTATGGTTCCTACAGATAGTGATATTTGGTTAATTGAAAGTGGTGCTTCCAGAAACATGATTGGATACAGAGAAAATATTACAAACCTTGTTGAGAAAGAGTCTTGTCTAAATTTTGTGCTTGGTGATAATTCCAGATATACTGTGAAAGGAGTTGGAACTTCTACTTCCAACTAGATTCTGACATACCACTTCAATTAAGTGAGGTACTATATGTACCTGGGATAAAGAGGAACCTTGTCTCTATTTCTTCCTTAGAGGATAAAGGCTACAAGGTTACCTTCTCTGAAGGAAAAGTTATTGCATGGCAGAAGAACTCACACATGGATTATGCCTGAGTGATTGGTGTTCAAGATAACAGTTTGTACAGATTGACTATTCAACCAGTCCACACCCTGTTACATGATACTATCATCTTAAGCGAGTTATGGCATAGGATACTTTCTCATTTACATTATAGAGCCCTTCCTAGTCTGGGGAAGATGATAACATTTTTTCTAGAGATACATGTTCAACATAATGGCGTTTGCAGAGGTTGTGCTCTTGGAAATAATGTCAAGGGGTCCTTATTGAGTAGTGGTAGTATATCTAAGGGGATCTTGGACTTGATACATGCAGATGTTTTTGGCCCATGATTGTTGCTTCCATGAACGAATATTTTTACTATGTGCTCTTCATCGATGATCACTCTTAAAAGATATGGATTTACATATTGAAGACCAAGGATGAAGTCCTTGCAATATTTTAAGAGTTTAAAGATCAGGTTGAGAACATGATTAGGAGGAGCATCAAGGTGTTGATATCAGATAATGGAGGAGAGTACACTTCATGGGATTTCACTGATTTATGTATTGAGGCAGGGATCAAGAGGGATTACATCGTTCATTATAAACCTCAGTAGAATGGGGTTGTAGATAGGAAGAACATAACCATTATTGAGGCAACCAAAGCGATGATACATGATCGGAATCTACCTATGATTTTATGGGAAGAGGCATAAATGACAGTTGTGTATGTTCAGAACAGGAGTCCTCATCAAATTTTGAAGAACATGACTCATGAATAATCCTTCATCCTAGTGACACCTGAGGATGGACACTTCAGGATATTTGGGTGTCTAGTATACTTTCATGCGCTCAAGGAGAAGAGGACCAAGCCAGACCCTTCAGGTAGAAAGGGTACATTTGTGTAGTACAGTGAATCTTTGAAGGCATACCAGATCTACATCCCTGGTCAGAGACAGATCGAGGTTAGAAGAGATGTCCCTTTTGAGGAAGAGATAACCTTCCGAAGATATAGATAATATCATATGGATATTGACAGTGAGAAGAAGGAAGAGAAGATACCTTCTCCCCCTTCAGTAGTTCAGAGGGAGATAATTACAAATCTAGTTGATCTAGTTTATCTTCACATAGACATTGCAGTAGGCCATAAGAGGCCTTATTTAGATCAACAAACTTTGCAGGAGGTAGAGGGACATGCATCTCCTTGTGGTATATTCCGAGAGAGAAAGAGACCACAGAGATTTTCGAGCTATGTTTTATCCATGAGCTACATCATTGATACTGAGCCTTCTTGTCATGGAGAATCAACAGGTCAACAGGTTTGGCAAGATTCCATGGTCGAAGAGTATCAGTCCATCATGATGAAAGATGTGTATTTTTCCGAGATTGGAAGGGAAGTCTGTAGTGACCTCCAAGTGGATCTATAAGATCAAACATGCAATTGATGGAAGTTTCGAGAAGTACAAAGCGAGATTTGTGGCTAGAGGATTCTCTCAGGTGGAGGGAATAGATTATCAAGAGACATTTTCTCTTCTTTCCGGATACACTTCCATCCATATGATTATTTCCCTAGCTGCATCCATGGGTTGGAGACTACATCAAATGGATGTAAAGACATCCTTTCTCAATGGTGAGATTGAGAAATAATTTTACATCGAGCAGCCATATGGATTCGTGACACATGAGAATGTGTATCATGTATGTAGGTTGAAGAAATCCCTATATGGAATAAAGCATGCACCTCGTGTGTGAGAAGATTGATGGATACTTGATGAGTTTGGGCTTCATTAATAGTGTTTTTGATCCTAACCTATACTACCACATTGTTGGTGACGAGTGCCTAATTTTGGTCCTATATGTTGATGACTTATTCCTCACCAGTTCAAAAAGTTTTATTGTTGAATGAAAGCATTCATTGACTTCTAAATTTGAGATGAAGGACCTAGGCATGATGCACTACTTCTTGGACTAGAAGTATGGTAGAGGACTAATGAGATTTTCTTGAGTCAAGGAAAATACACATTAGAAATTTTGAAGAAATTCGGGATGACAGACTGCAAATCCATGCCTACACCGATAGTGATGAATCTGAAGAAAATGAATGAGGCTTCTTCTGATTCAGGCGATATTGATCTGTATCTTTATAGACAAATGATTGGATGATTGATGTATCTGGTTAACACCAGACCTGATATATGATATACATCAAGTGTACTCAGTCACTTTATGAGTCAGCCGAGACAGACACACTAGATAGCAGCAAAGCATGTGTTGAGATATCTATGAGTCATAGTTGGTTATGGCTTGAGATATGCCTCTGGTGTAGACATGAGATTGTAGGGATATGTCGATGCAGATTGGGCAAGGAGTGTAGTGGATTGGAAGAGCAAATCTAGTTGTTGTTTTACCTTGAGATCTGCCATGGTTTCCTGGTGCAGCAGGAAACAGACTTTTGTGGCTTTGAGTATTGCAGAAGCAGAGTACATTGCATTATGTGTGGCAGTCCGCAAAGCAGTGTGGCTTCGCAATCTCCTTGCATAATTATTTGGACATGAGATGGATTCCATTGTTATCCATTGTGATAACCAAAGTTGTGTGAAGCTCTCTGAGAATCCTATGTTACACGATAAATCAAAACACATTCAGATCAAATACCATTACATCAGAGATATGGTGTAGAGGAAAACAGTACATGTGCAATACCTTTCTATACATGGGCAAGTTGCAGATGTCTTCACCAAACTGCTTTCCAGGACAAAGTTTGAGTACTTCCATGAGTACTTGTCCTAGTGGAGAATGCCTCCCTAGCTAAGAGGGAGTGTTGTTGATTGCAGCTTCATGAAAAATTATCCAGGTCGTTCTCCTCTGGACTGAGTTTAGACGATCTGTGAGAGAGCCCACGTGATGGGTGTGTCATACTTTTCTAGGCTGAGTTGAGATGATGTTGTTGGATTACTGAGAGGGGGGGTGAATCAGTAATAACGTAATTGTAATCCTTTTTCTTCAAATGTTATATGAATGTAGAATTATTATCCAATAATGAGCAGTAATAAATAAACAATCACACACATACACAATACACCAATGTTTTACGTGGAAACCCAAATCGGGAGAAAACCACAGAATGT
>JZKD02S0622527.1:0-16668 GCA_000966675.3 Picea glauca | reverse complement strand
AAAAAAATAATGAGTCATATTTACATCAAACACTATTGGGTTCATTACCCAAACCTTTGTGCTACGGGTCTTTCTTCAAGGGTTGACATCAATGACAACCAACCTTAATCAACAGATGTGTGGTCTCTTTTTGTTCTCCTTTGGACTGAGTTGAGATGACTTGAGATGGTCTCATGTCAAACTCCTATGGACTTAGTTGAGTTGATATGTTGAGAGTGATGTCCTTATGGTTGAGCACACGTGGATGTGTCCCTAGTAGCTCAACACTAGAGGATGTGTGGATCCCTTGCTATATTGTCTGATAGTAAGATTTTTTGTAACCCTAATTTGTATTGTGAAGGGTATAAGTCAGCCTCGCCATGTAAAAGATAATTAATATTGTGTAAAGATTAATTATATTTCTGAGTTGTACAGGTCGACCCTATTGTATCAATATACACACCTATTGTTGTGTTAGGTATTTTATATATAAGTGAGTATATCCCCATTGTGGATCACTCACACACACTTCATTGTAACCTTCTCTCAAGATAACCGTATGACTGAATTACGCACTTCTCTTAGGCGCAATTTTCCAAGTCAAAGAAGAACCCTCTTGTGTGCTTTAGGGCTTATGGTGTGAGGGATCTTCTCTTGACTCTATATCAAAGGATCGATGGGTTTTTCCATTGATTAAGAAGGGTTTTCCCAAGATAAACTATTTTGTTCTTGTGCATGGTTATTCTTCTTGTGATCTTGATTACTGCAACTAGAGTAGCTACATTGTTTATGGTTCAAGTACATGCTAAATTTAAATAAACTACATGTGCATGAGCTAAGCATTAAAATTAAACATATGTTTGATTCACCTTTGGAAATATATTATGGGTACTCATATGAGTATGAGGCACAACAAGTGACAAGGATAATATCCTGGGAGGTGTTTAGAATCCAAGGATTACTTGAGTACATTGACGATGATTGAGATAGCATATTTTTTGGTGCAGTTTGGCAGGAGACGAATAGATTAGCAGACGCAAAGATGATTCCTAGTACTTGGTTTCCACTAGAGGATGTCATACCAGGAATTTGGCTCATTTTGACTCTGATGGTTACCAATATTGCATAGTAGCATCTAGTAGGTATTGGGAGTGGTGGAATTCCAGTTTGGTGGTGGGATCCAGGAATTCATTTGAGTGATAGATTGATTCAGATGATGATGATAATCAACATAGCCATGAAAGTGAGTGGTTTTCTACATTGGGACGTCAGTAGAGGGGAGGTCGATATTTAATCTATATGGAAAAACATATTTGAGGCCCGTCATGGATTTGCAGACTTAGACTTCACTGAGACACATTCACAGGGGAGGATTTAGGATAGTGGTTTTAGTCCCTTCAGGGAGTTCAGCTCAGGGTTCCAGGAGAGGAGGATGCAGACTAGGCGCATTGGTCCGATGGTGATGATAAGAGTGGTGCAGTGTTAGCATGGTGGTACCTTTATGGGATTAGTTTGGGACCCTGGGATTTCCTTTCTTAAAAGTTCAGCTACTATTGGAGATGTGAGCGTCGATTTTGAATTTTTGGAGTTTACTTTTGGGAGGCTTAGGAGTGGTTTCTTGGAGGAGAATTATTCTGAGGAGTTGAATGATTTTATGTAGATTATGATTTTCTGGATTATGAGGAGCAATTAGGTGGATCCTTGTATTAGCACCTTACAGACCAATTCTATGAGTAGAGGGTGCTTCATGTCATGTAGGCTAGTTTGGGAGCTTGGTGACTTTTATATCTATGGGGTTCTTGTGTTCTCATGGAGGAAATTTTTAGATGTTATATTGGGACATTGTTTGGACAATGCTTGGATGTTTGTAGTAGGCTGGGGGTGCTAGAGTATTATGGGTTTTCCCTTTGATACTTGGAGACTAGGTGTCATGGATGCCCTATCAATTTGTGACCAGATACACTTCTCTATGATGTTTGATTTTAGATTTGGTTTGGTTGAATTCATTTATATACATCAGGTAGATATGATCCTCAATAGTGGAGACAATTTTTTGAGGAATTACATTTTGTGGATGCAGGTGTGGAGGATATACTTTAGGCAGGAGGATCAAATATTTATGGTCAGAGTGGTGCAGGGACAACATGATGAGTCATTTCCGGTGATAGCATGGGAACCTGGTATTTTATGGGTTGACAGTTTGATAGTTGGTTCAAATGGGATAGTGATTTTTTACTTTCAGGAGCCTATTCATATGGCGCAATTGATCGGTTTCCTAGGTGGGACATTCTAGGAAGAGTGTAATGAGTCTTCACAGTATCTATTTTCTCTACTAATAGGTGACCTTCAAGGGGCCCCTGGTGTTAGCACATTGCAGGAAATATGGTGAGTGGTAGGTGCTCTGCATATTTCAGATGGATTTGGGACCCGGGGATCATCATTAGTTTCAACTTGGTTCAGTTTTTTATTCCTATGGTTGTGATGGCATTTCTTGAGGACAATCAATCTTTAGGAAGGGAGGACTTGTCATGTCTCCATTTTTAGATTCCCCTGTTTGGTAGTGGAGATGAATTATGTGGCTTGTCAATGAAGAAAAAGGGAGTCAAAAGGGGTTATTAATGTCACTTAGTTAGGAGATGTTATGTGTTCAAAGTGACATTAAGGAAATAAGGTAACTTTATATTAATAAGTTACTTGACCATTTTTAAAGTGACTTCTAATATTAAAATTAAAATTGGAGGGAAAATGAGGTTAGGGTTTGATTTGGTCAAAACGGGGGAAGTGCTAGAAGGCATTGAAGAGGATAAAAAAAAGGGTAGAGCTTCATTTTGGAATTATGATTTGATCTCTCATTTTGGAATTGCTCTTGGAGCCATTGCTTCATTAGGGTTTAGAAAAACCCTTCCACTATTGGTTTGGTTTCGGTGGTGCAATATCCATCCTAGCTAGACAAGAGGGGAATCCATCCAGAATTTCCATTGGAGCTTTAAAGTGGGTTTCATATTCAACTGGAGGTTTATCATCTTTACAAAGGGGATTTGCGAAATTATTTGGAGGAGGTCAATCTCATTTTTTGCAAGTACCAGGAGGGTTTCAAGAAGCTTATCAGAGGCACCCTCGCTTGTTGAAGATGGTTATCCAGTGAGGCCCCTCCAAACGCCTAGCCTTGTCCCACGAGGGCCTTGTCCCACAAGGGCCTTGTCTCGCGAGGGCCTTAGCAGACTGAAGAATATTGCAGGATGGTATTGGGAGAAAGACTCGTTGGTTGAACACAGTTACTCATGTGAGGCCCTGCTTGTTGCTCAGCCTCATCATGTGAGGATCGCCGTAAGAGGGTTTTGGTGATTGCAGCAAGCCATTCTTGGTTAGATCCATGAGAGTTACAGTGGAATAGTGGGTTCTTTGCAGAATAGACAGTGTTGGAGCATATTTTTGTAGGGATAGGAGACCCTTGGAGCAATTGGCATCATCTATTGACATCATTCCAAGTTTCTTGTTTGAGTTTGTAGTGTTGTTGAAGATGTTATAGAAACCATTAGACTTTTGTTGTTGTTGTATTTCCTGACTCCATTCATAATAAAGGATCCCAATGTTGTCACTTCTATTATCTGTGTACTTAGATTGGTAATATGTAGTGCATGAAAATTGTTTGTGGAAATACTTCTATTGGATTTTGCATAAAGTATATATGAATACAAATTTTTTAACAAAAGTGCAACACCAACAATATTGTAATTTTCACAACAAAACACTTAAATCCTTGCCTAGTATATTTGGGGACATTACAAAATCAGGCAGAACAACCATATAATAGGTATCGAATATGAAAAGGATGTCACCTTTCATAATCTAGTTTAAACCAAACCGATCCAATTTCAGAGTGTTGGATTTCTTCAAGAAATTTCAGATTCACCTGCTCCAATTCAAGAGCAAATTCCAATATGCCAACATTGTCGGCGAGTTGTCCACGTTGAAGATCAATGCTTCGATCTTCATCCTTGCGAGCATTTTGGACAGCATAATCATACTTTAGATAGGTGTTTCAAATCCAAGACAACGACAAGAGTAAAGAACCACTATGGGTGGATTCCTTCTTGGTGATGGTCATCAATAGTCAAGAAGATATCTTAGTCATATCGATGAATTCACTCTCGAGTATTGACGCATCTTGCAGTGAAAGGATTAGCATCTTCTCACCTTGTCCTTGACATGGGGGGACATCATCAGTGATTGATAGTCCGAGTTCTAGTTTCAAAGTCCTATCAGTCAAGTAACAACAAGCGAGCGTGATTGGTTTGTGGTTTTCCTTAAACCATCACTCAGTAGAAGACCTTCAAGTTCTGCTACACAACAATTTGTGGTTTTTCTTAAACCACCACTTAGCAGAAGACTTTCAACTTCTTCTATGTCATAGTTTATGGTTATATTTAAACCAGCATCGAGAGCACTTCCAATTAGCAGAAGACATCAGCTTCCAGCTTCTAGCTTACTTAGGAAATTTTTCGTGAACCATTGAGCCTAGAGTAGGTTTCCAGAGTTTGTGGTCATCCTTAAACCACCAGATTGGTTTGTGGTCTTCCTTAAACCACCATCACCAGTCAGTTTGTGTTCATCCCAAACACACTAGATTCATAGAGCACATTCAACCATCAACAATTGTACACTTCCATATTTCAACTTCCCACTTTTAGATATCAACTCTCACCTTGCACTTACATACACCCCTTCAAATTAAGGGGAGGAAATGTTGGAAATACAATCCATTAAAATTACCCACTTGACAAAATATGAAATGTCAAGCTATTTTAACGAACATCAAGAATCCAAAAAACCTTAAAAAATGAATCCAAAAATCATATATATATATATATATATATATATATATATATATATATATATCTATATATATATCATATGATTAATAAAATGTGCATCCACCCTTATCTTCATTTGGCATGGTTCAATACAACAAACTGTCTTTTACTAATTCACAAAAAAATGTGCATCCACCCTTATCTTCATTTGGCATAGTCCAATAAAACAAAATGTCTTTTACTAATTCACAAATTTTATATTTATACTTGTACTTCTTGACTTGTGACCTTACAATTACTTTAATTTCTCAAGTGTTAAATATAACTTTTTATATTTCATAATTGAACAAATTCATTAAAAACAATAAAATACTTCACTACATTATAGTTTTTTTAATTTTCTAATCATAAAATATAACTAGCGAATGTGTAGATACCCACAAACTTTAGCAAATGTGTAGATACCCACAACGATGAATTATGGGGAAAAAAATGTCGACTCCAACTAAAAAATAAAAAGTGATATTGTTTGATAAAATAAATAAAAGAGTGACATTGTTTAATAAAATAAATAAAAGATGGTATTCTTAAAAACAGGGAACGAAAACATATTTGAAGGGTGGAAGCTGGCCTACTTAATTTCAGACTGTTTTGATTCATATGAGATACCGGTCATTTTCTCAAAACAGATATAATATTGTTTAATAAAATAAATAAAAGAGTGAGATATAATATTGTTTAGTAAAATAAATAAAAGAGTGACATTGTTTAATAAAATAAATAAAAGATGGTATTGTTAAAAACAGAGAACGAAAACATATTTGAAAGGTGGAAGCTGGCCTTCTTAATTTCAGACTGTTCTGATTCATATGAGATACTAGTTATGTTCTCAAAACAGTATTAGAATAATAATTATATAGAACATTTTAATTAGGTTTAGTTTTAGTGATTTGTGTTTATAGTATTAGAATAACAATAATAATAATCTATTTGACTGGTAAAGTCTACGAAGGTATACATATCCTACCCCTCTCTGGATTTGAACCCATGACCTCTAAAGAGGAAACACATGTTCTTAACCATTACGCCTACTCAAACTGTACATTACAAATATATAGAACATGTTAATTGGGTTTAGTTCTAGTGATTTGTATTTAAAGGTGTTTTATTTCATCTAAATTTAATTATCGTAAGTAACTATAAAATTTGATTTATCCCAACACTATTTTCAAAATACCATCTTTAAAATAAGAAAAAGTGCCCAATAAATTTCCATCCAATTAATTAAAAAACACAATAAAAAACAAATTAATAAAAAAAAAGCACAATGCAAAACATATATTATTCTTGTCATGCCAATGCTCCCTTGTCTCTTTGTGCACCAATGTTCCATCATGCCAATGCCAATTTTGCTGTGACCAACTTCCATGGCCGTTTCGTCAAACCAATGCTATCATGTACAGCTGTTCCATCATGCCAATGCCAATTTTGCTGTGACCAACTTCCATGGCCGTTTCGTCAAACCAATGCTATCATGTACAGCCGCTGAGCTCGTGACTTCGAATCGTTATAAGTACAGATAAGATTACAGCCTGTTCACAGATTCTTGTCAGGTCCCTCATGGGTATTTACAAAGAAAAACAATTTATTTGTACAGACAACAATGGAAGAATCACGGGTCCAGTTGACCTACATGGGAGCCACCAGACTAAAGAAAACGGCCTGGTTTATGAAAACCAGTCTTCTATATAAGCGGGAAGGGAAATGTGACAACAATGGCAGAATCACGGGTCCAATTGACCTACATGGGAGCCACCAGACCAAAGAAAACGGCCTGGTTTATGAAAACCGCTCTGCTATATAAGTGGGAAGGGAAATGCAGGAGCATAGCCGCACTTATTCTCAAGTTTAGTTTACTCTGCGCAAGCAATATTAGAAGGATGAAGCCCATGAAGATACTTGCCATGGTAGCTGCTATGCTATCTTTGCTCGCCAGAATTTCTGTGGCTCGGGGTTATATTATAATATGCAATGTGAATAAGGATGATTTAATGCCATGTATGCCCGCAGTAACACACTTTAGTGTACGGCCTCCTGCGCAGCCGGTTCAAGCTTGTTGCAGTGTGTTAAGGACTGCAAATCTGACGTGCTTCTGTGAATTGGAAAATAAGTATCCATGGCTTCTTTACATGTTCGGCGTCGACCCAGATCTAGCCAAGGCTTTGCCTGGAGAGTGCAAGCTAAATTCTTTTACTCGCTGTTAACTGAAAATTGACTCTGGGCATGAGGTTGCCATTGCTAATAATCTCGATTTTTCTGCGTTGTCTGTAATGTGTGGCGTGGCTTGATGTGGAAATTTATGCTGTGACGTAGGGTTTTTTTTGTATGTAAGAGCAAGCTCTGTGCTTTGTTTACAAATAAGATAAAATCCCAGATTCCTGATCACTGTAGTGCCGAGAGATAGATTGATTTCTCTGCGTCGTTTGTAATATGGTTTATGGTGTGATGTATTTGTAAACAAAGCAAGCTCTTTGCTCTGGTAACAAATAAGATCAAATTCCAGATCCCTGATCACTGTAGTGCCGAGAGATACATTAATTTCTCTGCATCGTCTGTAATGCTGTTTATGGTGTGATGTATTTGTAAACAAAGCAAGCTCTGTGCTCTGTTAACAAATAAGATCAAAGCCCAGATCCCTGATCACTGTAGTGCCGAGAGATACATTAATTTCTCTGCGTCGTCTGTAATGTGGCTTATGGTGTGATGTCGTAGTTTTTACTCTAATGATATATCTCTCTCTGTGATTTGGGAAGATTTGGTAAGTAGTATTCTAAAAGTTCTATCTTTTCAAAGTTTTTTTGGTGAACTTTTTGTTTGAGTTTGCCCAAAATTTGGTGAGGAATGGTTCGATCTGCAGATTTGGCAGATTTGAGTGGTTAAGTTTGTATAGTCCAAGTAATTCAGAGATTTTTCAGCCATATAAATCCATTTATGTATTCAAAAATGTAATTTAAACAACAAAAAATAACGATTTTGTTCAGATTTACATCACCCAATTCCAACTAAAAAACCCAAAAAGTAAAACGTTTAACCGACACCATTTAAAAATGCTTGGTTATTTTCCCATCTACTTTCAAAAAACTGCAACCAAAAACTTTATACCTTCTCTGTCACGCCTGATTTGGTTGCTGATGCTCTGAAATATACAATCTTGAAGCTGCCATATGGTTATGAACTTTTATATAATCTTCTCCAAGAAGATTTCTCGCACATGACTTCCACAAATTTCAGTGATCTTACAAATGCAGCAGATAACTATTATCAGACTAAAAATATATAAAATGCATGATATTGTATTGTTCTTACAGTTGCCTTATCCTTCGGAGGGGATGAAAGGTCACTTTTCGCCCAAATGGTTTTCTCTAAATTAATTTCAAGTGCCTTTACTTCAAACTATGAAATATTGGTTGATTAACACACATTTCATTTTCATCTTCTCAAATTAATGTAATTGCTTATTTCAAACTATATTTTTTTGTTGCATAACACACTAAAGGATATTTCATTTTCATCTTTTTTGTTGCATAACACACTAAAGGATATTTCATTTTCATCTTTTCAAATTAATGTGATTGCTTTTATTTCAAACTATATTTTTTTTTATGCATAACACACTAAAGGCACAATATTCAATACAAAATATTAAAATATTTACTATAAATATTTATTTTACTATATCAACAAATTTATTATAAATATTCAATACAAAATATTAAAATATTTCAAAAACAATATGCGATAATATAAATTATGTGTAAAATAAATATTATAAATCAAAATATTAAAAAATTAAAATACATTTTAATATTTAATATAGATTAGATCTGTAAAATAAATACTATAAATTAAAGATCTATTCACAACTTGGAAGGATAGTTAGCCTTCGCTCTTTCTGAAAACATTATGGGCCAGAGTCTGGATCTCCATCCCCAAGTACGTGTGTTTGAAGCTTTGGCTAGCAAGAAATGAGCAAATCTTCAACAACACAGAGTGGACCCCCAATATGGTAGCAGCGAAAACAAAAGGCCTCCTCCTAGAAACTTTGAGCTCTCAAAACCACAAAACCGACACCTTGCTGCAGCAGGAAGAAAAGAAGTGGCTCGGCGCCTCCGTGTTGAACCTTCGGATCCATAGCACTGAAAAATCCCATCTTGAAATAAAATGGAGGCTAAGAGATAATCACGACATACTCCAGAGTTGGTGGCAGAAGCAAGGTATAACTTCAGTCTTCTTCGATGGCACCTCCAAGGGAAACCCTGGGACAGCGGGAGCTGGAGGAATCATTTACTCCAGTTAAGGGAAAATACTTGAAACCTTTTGTTGGGGACTCGGACAGTGAACCAACAACCAAGCAGAAATCATGAGCTTGATAAAACTCTGCCAGATAGCCAAGGAAAGAGGACATCAGGAGCTACAAGCGTTTGGAGACTCCGAAATCTTGATCAAAATGATACATTCGAGAGGACAGTTTAATGACGCTGGCCTAAACAAGAATCTACAAAGGTTAAGACACATTCTAAAAGACTTCACCTCCTTCAACTGTTATCATATACTCAGAGACTCAAACAAAGAAGCAGACAAATTAGCCAACAAATGATGCCTCTTGGCCCAAGGAGAACTTAGCATAAACGATGGAGACCCAGTAAAAATTTGTATTCCTTGAAAAAGACAACAATTTGTAAAAAAATATAGAAAGTAGAAAGCTTTTGTGAAGGTTGTAAGGCTGCGACCAACTGGATTTTCCAATTAATAAAATTCATAACCATTTTAGTTAAAAAAAAATACTATAAATTAAAATATACATAATTAAAATATTAAAAAACATAATGTAAAAAAGATATGAAACATTAATATATGCATAAACCTCACTTTAAAAAATTAAAATACAGATTAGATCTGTAAAATAAATACTATAAATTAAAATATTAAAAAATTAAAATACATAATGTAAAAAAGATATGAAACATTAATATATGCTTATTTAATATTCATTAAATATTATTTTATTTTGTTTAATACTTTAAACGCATTTTTTACCAATATAACTTTTAATAAACTAAATAAGAAACATAGTGAGTGATTAAAAAAAATAAAATTATAAACATAAATTAACACCCATTTTGAGCTTCTATAATTATTCCACTTGGGTTTCCAAACAAGCCACCTCACCCCATAAGAGTTAGTAGAATCTTCATTTATACAGGGTATTGTAGAAACTTCATTAACCACACAAATGCAATAGAATCCTCAAAGATAAGGAGTAGTCCATGTGCACGTGAGAGCTTTTGAAGAATGAGTGTGCTCCATTTGATTGGAAAGGGTTTCTCAAGAAACTTTCAATTCTAAATATTTTTTCCAAAGGATAATTAGGGTCATCCTAGATTCTTTCTCGTCCCATAGGTGATGTTTGTTTTTCTCTGAAGCATGATTTTCCCTGGCTATAAATACATCCCTCTTCTCATGCATAAAAGTATTCTTTCAATTTTTCAATTTCGGAGATGAATTAGCGGCCATGTTCATGACCTCTACAATGTACTTTTCACATTGGTGGAGACCCTTTTTAAAACTCTGTATTATCTTAGCAATAAACAATGATAGAAATAGTGAGCCATTTCTTTCTTGTTTTCTCATCATTCAAGACCCACTTGATACTCTAGATTACCAATGACCAAGCACTTCCTTAGATTCCCCAAACCCTCATCCATGAACTAAAGAACTAGATTGTGAGCTAGTTAAATATGTTCCTCTTACATTTCCTATTAATCACCAAACCCACATAATTTTCCATGCTATATAGGAAAAACAATAAACTATGAATATATTTCCAGACATTGCACACATGAAGACCAATGAGAGATTGGAGTACATTAATGACTCAATTTTAGGGACCTAATCTCTCTAACCCCTCACGTAGGTAGAATAATATATTTTCCATGTAATAAAGGTCGACATTAGTTAATAAGGACGGCATAAGTTAATAATGCCTATTTAATAAATGTGAACAAGTCAATGTAAGAAGACCTAATAGAATTTTTTGCTTCTAGAAAGATCTTCCTCTAGATTATTCTTTAGAAGACAAAATTAGTATAAATAAGAATTATTGTAATAGAGCATTACTCTGCTCGAGGTTGCCCCATCAAAGAGGAAAGTGAACATTTTTTTTCTACCAATAAAAGTATCATTTTTTGTTTTGTGGTTCTATACATTTTGTTGTTCTACTGGTATTTTCTCCACTATTTATGTTTTCTACTTATTATAATAGATTTGGTACCTAACAAGTGGTATTCAGATCACTTTCCTTTACGGAAAATGTGGGAATTTTTTTTCCAGGGTAAGACATGTATTGTCGGCATCTTAAAAGCACAGAAATCTATCGTTCAATAGGTAGAACTATGGTAGGGAAGACTACACGCAGAAAATACAATCGGCTTCACGGTGTTGTCTAAAACCCAATGTTTCACCTTGTTGGAAACCTATGTAACACGTGTTGGTACCCTTTGAGTAGTATCGCAGGAGACAGAATCTGTACACAACCATCACTCCCACATACTGTCAGGTATATCGAGAGTCTATTAGGTCTCATGAAACCATACGTAGATCAGTTGTTCAACCACCTAACTTCTATAGTGACATCGATAACAACACTTGGGAAGATACTCTCTAGTACCTAGGTAATCGGGTAGTATGGCTACGGGTACGATTGAGCCTCTTTAGTTGGTGTCTGAGATATTTTGTTGAATACTACTACTCGAACCCACACATATACCATAGAGTTATAGCACAAGGAGAAACATTGTCTATAGGAACCCTATAAACCCTAAACCATGGGAAAGAAATAGAACAGAAAAGGAACAGGCGAGATCTATTGTTGTGCAACCTTGCCTACTGCATTCTCGTTGTGAAATTCCTACATAATTTTTTCTATTAAAAATTTGGGTCGTTTGCCATTGCAGAATTCTTCAAACCGGAGTTGATCGAGGTCGATATTGGTGGCCACCCAACTATTCCAACTGGAACAAAATAGTCTTCTGGAAACTTACTATTTTTAGCACGTTTTCGGTTCCTAAACTTCCAGGGCCATTTTGAGGGCCTAAATGAATTTTTTTAGGGATCAAACACCTTAATTATAACCAAAGGATATGATTTATCCCCCAAAATTAATCTCCTCAACAATACATTTCCAAAGAGATATCGTGTGCACCAAATGAAGATTGTATGCCAAAGTTATGCCCTCAAGAAGTTGATACACCAAACTACCCAAAATGGGGTCCAAACAACTGTTGGTTTTTCATCTTCTGGGGTTAGAGTTTTGGATTTTATTTATGTTAAAAAGGGCTTTAAATCCTCATTGTAATCATCTTATTGTGAATGTGAGTATTTGACACATCTTTTCTCAGAGACAAGCTACCCCCATTCTAGCGAGTATTTCACTCTGTATTTCTACAGTTTTGTACATTTCGCTCATTAATAGAAATTGTGTATTATGGTATCTCTGTGTTTATGGTTGCATCTCTGATATATTTATGTTATGTTATTGGATATTTGAGATATCTCTGTACATTTATTTATTATATCTCCGCTCCCATTTCACATCGAAAATAATCTGGATCAGTTGTATCAGAGCACGCTGTTCTTGATCGTTTTTTTCAATGCATGTCCCTGACGAGGTACGAGCACAACAAGTTGGGTCTCGAGCTTGTCTCTCTTGAGGACAATAGGTGTGTCTTCATCAACAGGGCAATTTGGAGGCACCTTGCCTTTCAAGGGACAAGTTAATTTTGATATTCTTGTATTTGAAGGACATATAGATGCGAATGCCCTAGAAAAATGGTTAAATCTGCTAGAAGGTTATTTCTTTGTTCACAATTTATCTGACATGGAAAAGATCACCTTCACACTCCTTAAGGCTCTCCCCCATGTCAAACATTGGTGGGAAACTTATTGGGAGCAAAGTTCCACAGAGGAGTCTGGAATATATGGGGTCGAGCCCACTTGGGATTTTTTTGTGGATGCGATCAAGGAACAATATTACCATGTTGGTAACTATGACGACTAGTACATGAGATGGAACACATTGCAGCAAGAGAGGGGCCAAGAACTACCAGATTTCACCAATACCTTCCATACCTTGCACACCAAGTTGGGTATCAAAGACTCTGAGCGACATTTGGTTCTGAAATACTATGGGGATCTACACAGATACATCCAAATTGAAATGGATTTTCTGGAAATCTCATCACTGGGTGTTTCTTATCGATATGTTGTTAAAATTGAGAAGAAATTTAAGCACCAGAACAAGCAGAAGTTTGGGTCTGCAAATCTGCAACAACCAAAGTATGGTAAAGATGACCCTAACAACCAACCTTCAAAAAACCAATCCAAGCCATAGGAAAAGAAGGGTAACAGAAAGACGAAGAAGGACACTGGAAAATGGTGTGATTTCCACAAAATCCCTTGGCACAACACTGATGAATGTCTCTCAAAATAGTCATTGGTGTTTGAGATCAAAGACAAAGAGTCGAACCCTGATTCAGAATCTGATTCAGAAAATACTTGTAGAAGACAGATAATCGACGCAAAATCCATTGTGATTGTCATGACCGCAACAATTCAACTAGAAGAAACAACAAATCTTTAATAAGGGGAGTGTCTTTTTTCATAGATGTGGGTGAAGGGGACCCCGCTACATTTTATTATTGATAGCAGAAGCTAGAAGAACCTCATCTCAATAGAGGTCGTTAAACACTTGGAATTGTCGACAACACCACACCCACAGTCATACAACATCAGGTGGCTTCACCAGTGACGCGATCTCTGTGTCAGCCAATAGTGTTGATTTCCATATGGAATCCAACCCTTCAAGGATGAGGTATTATGTGATGTTTCCCCACTGGATTTTTGTGATATTATGTTGGGCTAGCTATATATGTGGAAGCACCATGCTATTTATGAATCTCAACCTTGTAGCGTCATTGTTACTCTAGTGGGTCATCTCTACCTGATACCAGAGGTAGTTCCAACTACTATCTCACCTAAACAGTGTTGCAAGGTAGTATCTCATACTAAAAAACTTATCTTCTTCACATTCTGTTCAAAAGGTGAACAAAATAACATTGCAACCACTTCAGCTTCAGTCCAAGCACCTTCTATCCAACAGAAGTGGGTCGACAATATTGAAGCAAAGCGCAAGGATTCCTTCTACACATAGTCATATCATGTAGCCAGACTGGTTAATAAGGTCCAACCCTTCTAGCCACAGGTTTGTGATAGCCTTGAACAAGCTAAACAACACAACTTCTCCAACAAGGCAAGCAACTCATCAAGATGCAGATTTAGTAAAGGTTTTTCCCTCTCCCTCGGCCACTCAATGAAATGGAGACCATTTCTTCCTAAGGATGGAGGATTGATCTAGGTGGATATCGGTGGCCACCCACCTATTCCAACTGGCACAAAACAGTCTTCTGGTAACTTGCTATTTTTAGCAAGTTTTCGGTTCCTAAACTTTTGGGGCCATTTTGAGGGCCTAAATGAATTTTTTTTGGGATCATTCACCTCAATGATATTTGAAGGCTTTGATTGATCCCTAAAAATGAATCTTCTTGAAGATACCTTTCCAATGAGATATTGTGCGCCCCAAATGGAGATCGTATTCCAAATTTATGCCCTTAGGAAGTTGATACACCAAACTACCCAGAATGGGGTCCACAAAATTGTTGGCTTTTCATCTTCTGAGGTTAGGGTTTTGGATTTTATTTATGTTAAAAATGCCTTTAGAGCCTCATTGTAATCATGTTCTTTCAAATGTGAGTAGTCTTCACATATCTTCTCATAGATAAGCTACCACCATTCTAGCGAGTCTTTCACTCTGTATTTCTACAGTATTGTACATTTCGCTCATTAATAGAAATTGTGTATTACTTTATCTCTGTGTTTATGGTTGCATATCTGATATATTTTTGTTATATTAGTGGATATATGAGATATCTTTGTACATTTATTTATTATATATCCTCTCTCATTTCATGCAAAAAATAATCTGTATCAGGAGTATAACTCTACAGAAAAGAAAAGAAAAAGTATAGTGATCTTGTCGACACCCTTATTCGGGACCTGTCCCATTGGATTCCTCTCTTCGCCCTAATCGTCATGATACCTATAATTTTTAATCATTCTTTTTCGCATGGAACCGACTCTCTTTCTAGCACCCTTATTTGGGACCTATCTCATTGGATTCCCTCCTTCGCTTTGATCCATATGGTACCTATAACTTATCAATGTTTTTTATTTTGTTTTTGTGTGTGGACCCACCCACCCTTCCCTGCACCCTAATTTGGAACCTATCCCATTTAATTTATCTATTTGCATTGATCGGTGTGGTACCATTCACTCATAATACCTTTTCGGTGTGCACCCACCTACCCCTTTCCCTCCTTAATGGCCCTGATCTGAAAATGAATAACACTTGTCTCTTTTAAATTGCAAGTGTAAAAATGGTATGTGTTTGGGTAATTGGATCAAGTTACTAACACATAAATTAAATATTTTTCACTTAATCATGAGCAGCATATCAAGCATATAAAAACCATCAAAAATGAACACATAACACAACAAATGATAAATGAGTTCACCCCTCTCTTGGGATACATTTCTTGGTCCAGCTTCCCTTGGGTCATTTTTATTATGCTTAAAAAGTGCATTTACAGTGCTCAGAATACAAAATAGATGGCTCCAGAACATCCAAAAACCCTTAGATGGTCTTTTTCTACACCTGGTTTGGCCAAAAAATGAAGAAGTTACACCTCTTGGAAGTTTTCCCCTTCAAGCTTGGTGTACCTGCTCACCAAATTGCACCCTTTGTATGACTAACCCTGCCTATGTGTGTTTTCCGTGCCAAAACCCAGCACATGCAACAATCTCGTAAAACGAGTGAAATTGTAGGATCGTTTGCGTCGACCCCCAATCCTCGGCAGAGAACCTGGTCGTATGGCCCCATGTGGCCAACAAAATAATTGTTGTCTCACTCATTGGCTAGCTCCTTTGTGCGAAGGTGTGGTCATATGGAATGGTCATATGGCACCATTCTCGTGCCTTCTGGGCTAAACAGTCGTGGAAAATCGTATCTGCGCCAAAGGTTCCATGGAGTGGTTGTATGCATTGTCATATGGACCGAGGGTTGGGGCTAAGCCCTGACCCTTTTCTCTGCCGCCCGAACAATATTTTAAATTCAAATAATTTTAAACATAATATAGGGGTAAGTAACACCCGTAGGCGGGCTAGTAGCCCGACCTACGTTAGAGCTATGCCAACCTTGGAGGTCCCAGGTTTGACCCCCATGGACTCCATTACAATTTTAATTTGTAAACCAATGATAGGGTGCCATGTGTCACCTTCCCATTTGACTTCCCAATGACATGTGTCGACCAATCATTGGTCCACGTTAAATTCCAAATAGACCAGCCACATACCTGCCACGTGTCGAAGTTATAACAAGCCACATCAGCATCTCTACACCGTGGGAAGTCCACGTCACCTACCACATGTCGTAGTTGTACCATGACACATCATCATTGTACAGTCATACAAACTATATGGTCAACTACTGTTGGGACCACACATTGTACCTTTTTGCTCATACTTTTTGCCATTGTTATACCCTTCATCACCTATATTTAGACTCATATTATCACTTCATCTGATCATCCCAAGGTATACAATGTCCTTTCTCATCACTATATGTTTAACTTGTTTTGCATAACACTTTACATTACTTTTGAACCTAACCATTGATTAGAAGTGCAGAAGTGTCCATATTTGC
>JZKD02S0622516.1:0-15796 GCA_000966675.3 Picea glauca | reverse complement strand
ATGCTTAAAGAAGGTGATTGGAACTAGGTGCCAAATTCAAACTAACCTTCCTGAGTTAGCTGAAGAAGGATCCATTTGGCTACAACCAGAAGCAGTTTTGGACCAGCGTGAGCGTTTCCTACATCAGTGAACCATCAAGGAAGTTCTAATCCAGTGGAAAGATACAACTCCAGCAGATGCCACTTGGGAACCAACTACCATTCTGCAGTAGTTTCCACATCTCAGGCCTTGAGGACAAGGCTGTTTTTAAGGGGGCAGACATGTTAGGGTCCTAACCCGCACATAGGTAGAGAAATATGTTTGGATGCAATAAAGGCCAATATTAATAAGGCCTTTCAATAAAATAGAATAAGGCGGATGTAAGAAGACCTAATAGAATCTTGCGCTTCTAGAAGGATCTTCCTCTAGATGCTTCTCTTGATAGACATATTTAGTATAACTAAGGGTCGAGGGTATGAAAACCCTAGCTTGGAGATTATTGTAACAAAGCACTGCTCTACTATAGGTTTCCCCCTTGAAGAGGCCCGTGAACATTGCTTTCTGAATCAAAGTGTTATTTTTGTTGTTGTTCTTATATCATTTATGTGTTATTGTGGAGATTATGCTGGTTTTATTTTTGTTATTCTTCCATTTCTATCATTTTATTTCTGTTCTGCATACTTTTTATATATGGTATATTACAACAAGCCACTACAGTTCATGCAAACGCAAGGAAAATTGCAGAATGAACGCCATCAGAAGTGTTCCACATACTTACAATAGTTCCACCTCAACATCAAGTATAAAACAAGAAGTACCAACTGAGTTGCTAATTTCCTCAGTCGACCTCTAGTCGTGGCACTCACCATGGTGCTAAACTCTTGCAGCCACGAGACCTTCAGATGGCCCCACCTCTATGAGATAGACCCTGACTTCTCTACCACCTACCAAATGTTGGGCGCCAACTCAGTTGTCGCTAATTTCCATCTTCAAGATGGGTTGTTATGCCGTCTGGGCCATTTATGCATTCCATCAAGCGAATGCATGAAGCTGATTTGGGAAGCTCACTATAGTTGGGTGGTATAATACTTTGGCATCAAAAATACAGTGGCAGTGATGCAGAAACATTTCTGTTGGCCAAAACTTTGACAGATGTCGGAAAGTATATATGTTCCTACACCACTTGCTCTATTGCCAAACTGACCACTAAGAAACAGGGCCTGTAAACCTCTTTTCCTACTCCTGACAGGTTTTGGGAATCCATATCAATGGACTACATGTCGGGCCTCCCATCCACCAAGAGGGGAAATGACTATGTTTTTATGGTTGTTGATCGATTTTCCAAATTGGTGATTCTATCCACTTGCAAGAAGAACATCACGACAAAATCCACTACCAAGATATTCTTTGAACAAGTATGGGTAAATTTTGGGATCCCAAAAACCATTATATCATACCACGACAGTCGGTTCCTCAACATATTCTGGTCAAGCCTCTGGTCACTGCTGGATACCAAGCTCACCAAATCCACTTCCTTCCACCCCCAAACAAATGGCCAAACGGAGGTCGTCAATTGGATGATCGTACATATCCCGCGCATGTAAAATTCAAAACACCCCCGCACATGGGATGAGAGTCTTTCCCATGTCCAACATAGCTACAACTGAGCCCTGCATAGCTCAATTGGCCACATCCCCTTTCAGGTGGGGTTGGGATTCCAACCATTGGGCCCCATGGATGTTTCACTACCCCTGGTGACCACCTCGGCTGACTCATCCCCTACTCCACCAGAAGCTGACAAAGCCACCCGATTCATTGAGTGAATCCAACACATATTCCAACAGGTTCAGGATATTCTACAAAAGTGTAATGACAAGTACAAGCAATGCCATGATCAACATCGGGTGCCACATAAGTTTCATGTGGGAGACAAAGTTTGGTCACACTTGCAAAAATAATGCCTTACAAGGCCCCATTAGAAGCTTCACCCACTCCATTATGGGTTGTACACCATCACTAAGGCTGTGGGTGACAATTCATTTAAGCTCAACATTCCCCCTTTCCTTGGCCTGCACCCATTTTTCAACGTGGCTCTCCTTCGACCATATTTCCCACCATTATTGGACACCTCAGAGATAGCAAAGAAGTTTGCACCAACAGAGATAAACCTTGACTGCATGCAAAAAGAATCCAATGATCATATTGTGGACACATAGATCGAGGGCACTCAACAACAAAGGATCCATATTTATCGAGTCGTCAAAGCAGGGAAACTTCTGCACCAAGGCAAGTGACTCACTCGGGGCCAAATTCAATAAAAAAGTCCTCATCTGATGGGGAAACTCAACGCAATGGATACCATTGCTTCCTAAGGATGGATTATTGATCCAGGTGGATATCATTTTCTACCCACCTTTTCCAACTCGCTCAAAATAGTTTTCTAGTAATTTTGGCAATTTACTATTTTTAGCAGTTTTTAACTTTCGGGGCCATTTTGAGGGCCTAAATGAAGGTTTTTCGGGATCGAGCTTCTCAGTGATAGCCAAAAAAAATATTATTGAGCCTTGAAACTGAATCTCCTCGACGATAGCTTTCCAATGGGCTATCATGCTCCTAAAATGAAGATCATATGAAAAAGTTACGACCCCGAGAAGTTGATGTACTAACTTACCCAAATGGGGCCCACATGACTTTTGGTGCTTCATCTCCTAGGGTTAGGTTTTTGGATTTCTAGGGGTTTTGAAATTCTTGTTTATTGTAAAAATGCCTTCGGAGCCTCATTGTAATCATCTTCTTGTGAATGAGCACAACCGTCACATCTCTTCTCAGAGATAAGCCGCCACCATTCCAACAAGCTTGTTTTCCGCTGCATTTTACAATTTCAGCTTATTTCCTTATTGAATAGAAAACCAGTTTTACTGTATCTCTATTATTCTGTGTTAATCATATTTTAATAATCTATATTCATTTCATTATGCTCATAAAATCTGGATCAAAACACCTCTCAAATCTGAGGCAAGAACTATCAGGAAGAGACCTTATAGACTGAATCCAGTATATAAGCATAAAGTGAAGGCTGAAATTGACAGAATGCTAGAAGATGGTATCATAGAACCAGTGGATGAATCTGAATGGATAAGTCCTATGGTAGTACAATAAAATAAACAAGGGGGGATAATGATCTGTTTAAATTTAAGAAAATTGAATGATGCTTGCTTACATGACCCTTTTCCCACCCCTTTCATGGATAAGGTATTAGAGAATGTGGGAGGCCAGGAATAATACTCATTATGGATTCTCAGGTTACCATCAGATCAATATAGCTCTACAAGATAGGTATAATACTACTTTTTCTATAGAATGGGGATCCTACCAGTACACAATCATGCCATTTGGGATAAATAATGCACCAGCCATATTTTCAAGAGTAGTCATAGCTGCCTTTAAAGAATTCATACATCAGTTTTTAGAAGTGTATCTGGATGAATGGACTATATATAGTCTATTAAAATATCATGTATAAGTGTTAAGAATAATGTTGGAAATATGCAAACAATGTCAGATATCATTGAATATCAAGAAGTACATTTTTGGAACACCATTTGGAATATTGTTGGGACACATAGTCTGTAAACAAGGCTTGCTAGTGGATCCTTCTAAGATTGCAATCATTGTCAAGTTACCACCACAAAAATCAATGTGCCAATTGAGAGAAACACTGGGACATACAAAATATTATAATAAATTCATAAAGGGGTATGTGCAGATTACTGTGCCAATGGAAAAAAGGTTAAATATGGATATCACATTTCAGTGGAATGAAGACTGTCAACAAGGGTTGGACACCTTAAAATAAAATGTGGTCACAACACCTATCCTAGTATTCCAATATTGGGAAAATACATTTCATGTGCATGTAGATGCATCATCCATAGCACTTGGAGCAATTCTGGCGTAGCCGAGAGTAGGGATTTAGACCATCCTATAGCCTTCACAAGCAGAAAATTGTCAAAATCAGAGCATAATTAAAACACCACGGAAAGAGAAGGCCTATCCATGGTGTATGCACTTAAGAATTTCAAGCACTATTTGTTGGGAAAACATTTTAATATGTTCATAGATCATTCGACCCTAAAATATCTAGTCAACAAGCCAATGTTGGGGGGGGAGTATTTGTAGATGGTTGTTGTTATTTCAAGAATTTGATTTTGAAGTAATAGTCAAACCAGGGAAGCTGAATGCAGGACCAGATCACCCATCAAGGGTAACTAATGGAGAAGAACCTACCAATTTGGAAGACAACTTCCCTGATGCGTAGTTGTTTTCAGTACAAATAGTTGATGGATATTTTGTTGATATTATTGAATACTTAAGTATAGGGATGGTGCCATAAGAATTTGGCACTGTGAAAATGAAAAATTTGGTAGTCAGAGCTGCAGGCTATCAATTGATTGCAAGACACTTATATAAAATGGGTGTAGATAGCATTTTGAGAAGGTGTGTACTAGGACATGAAAGGACTAGAATTTTGGCAAAATCTCATGAGGGAATATATGGAGGGCATTATGCAGGAAAACTACCACACATAAGGTATTGCACACAGGATTATGGTGGCCAATAGTCCATAGAGATGCTAAGGAACATTTCCAGACATGTGATGTCTGTCAGAGGGTGGGAAAACCCAATAGAAGGTATGAGATGCCCCTAAGACCATAAGTAACTTTGAGAATTTGTTGGAACAATTAATCCACCAATGAGAAGGTCAGGAGCTAGATATGTCATCACTGCGACATAATATTTAACAAGATGAGAAAAATCAACACCGGTAAAAGACTGCAACGCAAAGACAACAACAAACTTCCTGTTCGAGCAGGTGATCAACATATTTGGATGCCCGAGAGTTTTGATGAGTGACCAAGGTAATCACTTTATCAAAAATACTATCAGGGATATGACTGAGGAGTTTGAATTTTATCACCAGAAGAGTACACGATACCATCCTCAAGAAAATGGAATAGTAAAATCCTTCAATAAGATCTTGGAGAATGCTCTAACAAAGATCTTCAATTTCAATAGGGACAATTGGGACTTGAAAATACCAACAATACTATGGGCATATAGTACTACATGCAAGAAGTTGACAAGATAGACACCATTCATATTGGTGTATGGGAAGGAAGTGGTAGTACCATTAGAATATCTGGTGCCCAATCTATGCGTAGCAGCAATTACTGATGTGATAGAAAGAGGCACAATAAAGGAAATGTTAAACCAACTAATGGAGATGGAAGAGGATAGGATTCTGGTAGGATTTCACCAAGAAGTACAAAAAGTAAGAGACAAATCCTGGCATGATAGACATATCAAGAGGAAGATTTTCAAGGAAGGAGACCTAGTCTTTCTCTATGGCAGTAAATTTTTTCAACATCCTGGTAAGTTTACAATGCACTAGCTAGGGCCCTATAAAGTAAATACTATTACAGATGGAGGATTTGTACAGCTAAAGGATCTCGTAGGAACATAACTGAAGGGAATGATAAATGAGAGTCGGTTGAAACTATATAGGGATAGTCGATCCCCTAACATTTAAAAGTTACAACACAGTAAGAAGGACATGTACATAGTGTAATATAGTAGAATATAGGATAGAAAAATGACAAAAATAAATAAAAAGAAGAAAAAGAAGGAAAAAGAAATACAAAAACAAAAAAGAAAGAAAATACAAAAATTACTGGGAAATATTGTGTGCAGAAAAAGTGGACTCAACGCGACAAAAGGAAAAATGTTCATGCGTAGAAGATGGGTAACAGAAAGAAAAACACTGCTCATTAAGGAAAAATCACAGCGAAAATTCATGGCACACTTAAAAATTTCAGTGCACCCGAAAAGGGACCAACAATTAGAAAAACGAAAAATGACGATTACGGAAAAATGGCACCAATTGGAAACATTTATGAAACTAAATGAAACATACATGAAAAGCTTCATTGCAATAATCACAGCCAGGGAAGCTTCTCTGAGAAGCTTCATGTATTTTATGGAACCTTGTATATAAAGGGGAAACTTGGGAACATAACACTTATTGTGAAAGTGCAAACTCACAGAGCTAGAGAGCACGCAAGAAAACAAGTGAAGTGCATAGTGTGAACCAATTGAAGTTCATTTGACAAAAGAAAGAAGTACCCATTATGGCACCACCAAAGATTGGTGTTCCAGGCCAAAACACAAGGAAAACTAGAAGTAGCCTTAGGGCATTGTATGAAACCATGGAGGTCGAGAAAGAAATGTCCCAAAGAGAGGGAATTATCAATGTCGACACAATTCCCTCCTCGCAGGTCGAGCCAGTGAGACCCACACTGGTTGAGGAGGAAGCACAATACCCAATGACAAACAACATGAAAATTAATTCACACGACGATGAAAAGGGTTGACAAAGAAGCAATGCATGCAACCTACAACAACCTGGGAGGGCTGAAGTAGCTTACAGAATAAATGGTGACACCAAAAATCACACAGAGGCTTCGACACCAAGACCACAACCTAAAGCAGGGTATGCACAATAATAGGAAGGGTTGGTAGAATACATAACCGAGCAACCATATTCAGGCGCAGAGCATAGAAAAACATAGGTTGGGACCTCTAGCTCGTCGGTAAGAAGAAAGGGAAATAACCCATGGCATAGTCCCCGCGCAGGCATCCAGATGCAAAAATCATACTACTACGCATCCTAGAGGGAGTGCATGCCCCACCAATACTTTTGGGTTCCATGGAAAAGCTAAAGTATTTGGACCACGATGTGGTCGACATTGGAAAATTCCCAGAATTTGTGAATCAAGTTTACATGGACACAATAGGGACAAATCCATTTAGAGATCCCATCATGCAACTGAAGAAATAGGAAGCAGGCCTGGAGAACACAGGGATCCTCAAATTAGTGGGGATTCCCCACTTCACTAGAGGGAAAGAGGTAAACAACTACACAAAATAGTTGATGACAGTCCTCCATGGAGGCTTCCTATGGATGGGGGAACCTGTCTCCATCGACTTTGAGTTGATCTTATTCATCACAGGTATGTCATCAATGGGTGAGAGTCACTGTGACATACCCTGACCTCCAAATCCATTCATGCCAACAAAAAATTTTCATGCTCTGATATAATTTGTAGCATCCCCAACCATCCTAGGGACGGGCCATGCCACCTTACAAAAAGACTCACTTTCATTTGCAGAAAATATCATACTTAAAAATTCAAAACAACATCTACTTTCTGTTAACATACATTTATAATGCAAATTTAAATAGACATAAACATCCTGCTACAACACAAAGTTATGTGAAATTAACTGTAAAGAGTACATGCAACAAACACATGCAATTATTATAAATAACATACATGTACTTAAACAAAACATGTGACATTAGCACAATTGATACTTATCTTTTAATTGATGTCTACCAACTACGTACAGACCTTCCATGAACCTCCCATCCTTAGACCACACTACTCATCACTCTCAGCAGTGGGTCACCCCGGAATTGGGACTAAACTCCACCCGGGAAAAGGGATTCCTAAGCTAGGATGAGACTATGGGAAGTCTCACAGTACATCAGGAAGGATTCCCTCCTAGGAGCCAGATTACACACACAAATCACATCCTCTCATTCCCCACATGAATGTTCCACCCTGAGAAGTATACATCTTCACTATTCAACATTCCATTGGTTGCTCCACTTCCCTTCTAGGGATCCAACAACATGCCATGTAGGAATTATCAAAGCTCTCTATCTATTGGTGGCTCCCTCCAGGATAATTCACTTCTCCAACAATCTCTCCTTCACCTGGAGAGATTTTCTCATAGGCATGACAACCTACTTCTTCAATCCACGGGCTTGAAAAATCGCCTATTCAAACCCATAGACCTGACAACCTTCTTCTTTAGTCCAGCTGCTAAGTAAAACGGGTAAGGGAAATGGAATCAACAAAAAAATGGCTAGGGTGTGATAGGGCTCATGAACTGTGTAGTTCTATTATTCATAGGATTAAATAGGTTATATTCACGGGGATTGCAAGTTTCCAAACTTGCATGAATGTTGCAAAGGTCTAGGATGAAGAGGATGGATCAGTACATGAGTTCGTAAGTATGTGGGAAGCATGGAAAGAATGGTTGAGTGAACCCCACAACAAACTGATTTCCCACATAAAACTGCATGTGACAAGATTTGCACATGGCTCTCTTGGGAGCTTGTTCCTCCACACTTGGAGTTCATTCCTTTCCCCAAAGGAACTTAGGATAACATGAGTCATTTCCCAAACCTTAGTCTTTTAGGAATATATTATAATATTCCCTTAGAGATAAGCCCACAAGATTAGCCCTTTTCCTAGCCTCTTAGCTCCCTTCCCTTTCCCTTCCCATTGGATCTTAGTCCCTCATAACTCTTTCTTCATGGTCAATCTACATGAAATGATGTTTTATATTAATGATATGAGTATTTACATCTAAACAAATCAGGCTCACTGGCCTTTAGCATCTAGGTTCTCCAGCCTAATAAACACATAAGCCTCCTAGCTTATAAATACTTGGCTCGCCAACCTATAAACCAAATTAAAATTCAGCAGGGGCTCATTCTTGTGGTATTACAATCCCCTCTCCTTATTTATGCACTTTCATCAGTGCATCATATTTACATATTGTAGTAATATTTTCAAAAATCTTAAAAAATATGCAGGTAGTCTGCCTGCATGGCCTCTTTGTGCTCCCATGTTGCGTCTTTAGAACCATACCAGGTCCATTAGACCTTTCCAATCCCCACGACTCGATTCCAGAGCTACTTGATCTTCCGGTCTAGTATGCACATCGGATGCACTTAAAAAGCACCTTCTTTCTCCACTTGAATCACATTCCAATCAATCACATGATTAACATAAGTTATATACTTCTTGAGAAATGATACATTAAATATAGTATGAATGGCCATAGATGAAGGTAATGAAATCATATAATCTACATGCCCAATCTTCCCTAGGATTTCAAATGGCCCACAATATCTAGCTGCCAACTTGGAACAATTTCCCAACTTTAGAGAACTTTTGTTGGCCTTCACTTTCAAGAATACATGATCAAACACTTTAAACTCCCTCTGAGTTCTACCTTTGTCAGTATAGATTTTATTCCTGCCTTGGGAAACTTTTAAATTTTGTTTTATCTTCAACATTTTCTCTTTCATTTCCCTAAGAAACTCTGGCCCAACCATTGCTCTATTGGTTGGGTTGTCCCAACTTATTGGTGTGTTTCACTTTCTGCCATAAAATTCCTCAAATGGGATCATCTTCATAGATGCCTAGTATCCATTGTTGTAGGAAAATTCTACCAAGTGTATATAATCTTCCCATTTAGATGATTTTTCCATCACGGACATTCTTAGCATATCCTCTATCACTTGGTTCACCCTTTCTGTTTTCCCATCAGACTCGGGATGATAAGTTGTGTTGAAGTTCATATTTGTTCTAAACCCTTTAAATAATCCCTTCTAGAAATTTGAGGTGAACTTTGGGTCTCTTTCAAACACAATTGTCTTGGGTATGCCATGCAAGCGTGCTAATTCCCTCATATAAATATCAACAACATTTGTTGCTTTGTGAGTAATCTTCATTGGAATGAAATGGGCAGCTTTAGTAAGCTTGTCCACCACCACCATGATAGAATCATGCTGCTTTCTTGTTCTAGAAAATTTGGTGATGAAATCCATTGTCACCACTTCCCACTTCCACTCAGGAATGGGAAATGGATGCAGCATCCCAACTGGGTGTCTATGCTCAACCTTGAACTTTTGATACTCCAGACATTTAGCAATGTACTCAACAATTTCCTTCTTCATGCTTGGCCAATAATATTGGATTTTGATTGCTGCAACTATTTTCTGATATCCTGGGTGTCCAGCATAAGGTACACTATGCATCTCTTTCAAGATCATACTCCTCAATTCATGAGAATTGGGTACATAAATTTTGTTCCTGTACAAGAGAATTTCATCATTTCCCAATTTATAATCTTCAACCTGCTGCTGCATTTTACCTTGCTGTAATTTTGTTACTATCTTCATGATCTGCAAAACTGCTTTTGCAGCCTTAGAAATTATGCCTTTAAGATTAGTTTGATGCATTCTAATGGTTGTAGCACACAGTTCATGCACTCTCCTACTGAGTGCATGAACCACTTTGTTCTTTTTTCCTTTGATGTGCTTGATATCAAATTCATACTCACAGAGAAACTCTAACCATATACTTTGTCTGGTATTTAGGGTTGGATGATCAAATAGATATTTCAAACCATTATGGTCTATCCTCAACTCAAACATTTTTCCCATGAGGTGGTGTCTCCATTTCTTTAAGGAATGCACTATGGCTTCCAACTCCAAATCATGAGTGGCATAGATCCTTTCATGCTCTTTCAATTTTTTGGATTCAAAACATACCACAAAACCATTCTTACCGAGGAGTCCACCAAGTCCTTCTTTGCATGCATTTGTGTAAACCATGAAATACTCATTAGGATCCGCAACTCTAAGAATTGGAGCACTGGATAACAACTACTTCAATTGTTGGAATCTCCTTTCACATTATGTTGTCCATTGAAACTTAACCCCCTTCCTTTGCAAGGAAGTGATAGGGCGAGCAATGTTGGCCCTTGGTTATGGAAGGAAGTGAAGAACAAGGAAGAAAAGGTAAAAAGAGAACTTCATGGAAGACACAGTAACTGTCACTAAGACGAAGTGAGCAAAAGAGCAGAGAAGATGGAGCGAAGTATGGAAAAGTAAGCCATTGAATGAGAATATCAAGGTTGACATATCAACAAGGAATATGGATTGAGGACAACTTAGCAAGCAGGAAAAGCCACCGCTAGCACTGCACGGGAAGGAAGGAAAGACAGGTTGGTAAAGCCTATAAAAAGCGGGTCAAGTTGACCTAGGGTTTTGGTATCTAGGGTTTTGTCACCTAGGTTTTAGCCTAAGGTTATCGGTGAGGTATTGTAATGTATAAATAGAGGTCTAAAGGGCCTAGGTTGGGTTGTTAATTCTGGTTGGTACGATATTGTTGTTGATCTAGCTCTATTGTTGTGGTGAGAGATTATTATATTGTGAGAGAGAAGTGTTGAGTGAGAGAGCCTTATGGTAATGTAAGATCTTTTGCTTGGTGTCAAGGTCAAGTCCTGCAGCTGGGTGCACAGGAAGGGGAGATATGGGGAGAGAAGAAAGAAGATCTACTAGCTAAGAGCGTAGATAATAACTATATGCTTTACCTTAATAAATCATAAGCACAGTTTTGTGGACATAGCCCTATAGAGAGGGTGAACCACGTATATCTGGTGTTATGTGTGTGATTGATTCCTTGATCTCTGTCATTGTTATTCTGTTATTGCATACTGTGTTAGAGTAGATCTATAATTGTGCAGAATAGATAAAAGGAGGAAGTTGATATACGATGATTATGATACTGTTTGTGAGATCCACTTGATATTCCCCTGGTTGTAGACATCTTTGTCCTACAACCCCCTCATTGCTGCTTCAGGTGAGACTCCATCTTCTTCGTAGGTGTTGCCGAAAGGGCCAGTAGCTAGGGCTTGTTGGTTCTCTATTGGATTTGAACCCTGGGTCTGCCCCTGTGCCAACAAATGGTTCCATTTCTGGCACAATAATCTTCATGAGGCAATGTCAAGGTGGTTCCCATCGAAGACAGAGATTCAAAAATGGATAGAAGATCAAGAGAGGGACTTTGCTGAATCCTAGAACAAGAACCCTAAGCTGAGTGCTGAAGATTAGCTACAAAGATACATCTTCACCGACATTCATGAGATCTTCTTTGGAGTAATCCACCAGGAGTTGTTTGAGTGGTTGGCTAGGTTAGCTGATATCCAGTTCGAGACAAAATATAGACCTCCTGTGGTTTGGACGTTGGCGTTGATCTAGAAGGTCAAAAGAGTTGATAACGCCTTATCCAGAGCAGTAGATCATTGGTTTGATAGTACCATTAGAGGGTATATCACCGATTTTTTTGTTGACATGGTAGAATCATATAGCCAAGATGAGAGAGACTTTTTCAAAGGACCCAGAGGAAAATTTTTACACTTTTTGAAGCTGAGAATCAAGATGTTGTTGCTTGAAAAGAATGTCTTGAAGATACAGTAGATCGGGTGGATTTGAAAAGGCTAATGTTCAAGAATTCAGACAGCGACAGCGATACAGAAGATGGACATACGCACAGTGGAAGAGTATTCAGAGGGGTTCACCTTGAGAACCTGTTTAAGAAAAACTACGGGGAAGAGGGTTTATACATTGGAGAAGAGGCAGATCTGACAGATGAAGAATGTTCAGAACCCATTAAGGCAGAGGAAGAAGTAGTTGAAGAACTTTGCCGAAATGAGCTAGAAACCTCAAGAACTGTGCATGCTACTAAAGTAAGTAATATCAATCCACTTGTTGTTTCAGAAATGCTAAGTAATTAGAATATTTCGAATCACTAGAGTCCGCAGAGAACTATTACTAGCAGTTCAACATCCACTTAGACAGGAAACCTAGGCAACTTCATGGAAGATGAGATGAGGCTCCCTATCTTTAGAGGAGATGGATATGAAGATCCTGATCAGCACTGGTTCCTGTGTGAGGCCGTATGGAACATTAAAAATATTACCAATGAAGATCTTAAAAGAAACTAGTTTAGCACTACACTAAGAGACCGTGCGTTGAGATGGTACATGAAGCTTGTCCAAGGACTTGCGTAGCCTAAGCCACTAAGTGAGATAAAGAACACATTGATTTCAGAGTTTAAGAAACCTAAGTCGGAGTCACAATGTATTACAGAGCTGAAGGATATCAAGCAGAAGGTAGTTGAACCTGTTTGGGAGTTCGACCATAGATTCAAGACCCTAACAGGCCAACTGACTTTCAAGATCTCGGACGAGCAGAACAAGGAATGGTTCATCGCTGCCATGTTACCACATATCAGAGTTCCCTTGATGCAGCAAAAGATTTCTTTGTAGGTAGAAGCATTGGAGATCTCCATGAAGCTTGAATCATCCCCTATGGGAGAATCCAGCTCAGGTATGAGTCAGATCTTGAGTAAGCTAACTAGCTTGTCTCTACAGGTCGAAGACATGAAGAAAGACAAGGGAAAATATAAAAGAGAAGACATCTAGTGTTTCAGATGTAGATCAGAAGGTCATGACAAGGAGCACTTCCTTCTACTCAATGAATACTTGGCTTCTAGAGCTCCGAGCCCCTTGAAGTAAGTCACCTTACCTTGGTGCGAAGTATGCAGAAATTGACATCGTCGTGGTGAGTGCTACTACATGAATAAATATGTTCAAACCCCTACAAAATTGTATTGCACATTCTGTAAATCAGTAGGGAATGATGATAGAGATTGTAGAGCTTATGATCTCATGCATGAAAGATCAAGAGACATATACAAGATCCAAGGTGAAGTACATCAAGAAGGAAACAATGTACATTATAACTCCCTAGGAAGAGGAAAATTCAATCCTCGCAGTGGATACAGAGGAGGAGGAGGAGGAGGAGGAATGGGTCGAGGCCAAGGACAAATAATATGTTTTAACTGTGTGCAGCCAGGACACCTAGCAAGGGACTATCAAAACCCTTGTACCACTTGCAGTTATTGTAACTCCTTTGAGCATGTCATTGAGGACTGCCCTGTACTGCTAGTTAAGCTTAAGGAAAGACAAGGACCTCAGTAGAACCCACAAGTACAACCAATATATGTTGAACCTTGTGGAGCAGAACCTAGAGTCATTGTTATTACTTGAGGAGGCGTTGCTATAGAAGAGGATAGAATGACCCAATGAAAGAGCATAGAGGACTCAGGTATCAGGAAAGCTGCAGAGAAGACCCGGACTTTTGATGCAAAGAAAGAAAGGCAAATATTTTAGGAAGCAAGGAAAGAGTTTGAAGTAGATCAAGGTTCATCCTAAAAAACACAACTAGAAACAAGAGAATATGGAATTCCTCAGTCATTCAATCTGTATGCTTCACCCACAGAAGGAAAAGAGGTAAGCAAACTAATGGAATTTCTATGCACTTGTGTTAAGTTAATTCAAGATAAAAGCATTGTACAAGAGTTGTAGAATTTAATCAGACAATATGAGCTAGGAAGGATAGACCCCTTACTAAGAAAGGCAGTACACTAATTTGGGAAAAGAGAAGGACAAATAAAGAATTACACTTGAATGCTCAAATAGGAGAATATGACATAGATTGTGTGGTCCTCGACTTAGGGTCGAAGGTCAATGTAATGATGAAGCAAACTTGGGCACTAATGGGAAAATAGAGGTTGATATATTCCATTATCAAACTTAGGATGGCTAATCAACAAGTTGTCATCCCATTTGGATGATTGGAGCATGTCCCTATGGACATCGACAGAGTAAGATCATTTGCAGATTTTGAAGTAATTGAAATTGTTGATGGTAGTTTCCATTACCCTGCTTTGTTAGGAATCGATTGGGCCTTTAACAATTCCACTATAGTTGATATGAATAAAATATGTATGACCTTTGAAAGAGATGTCCTTTGGGTCATTGCACCCTTAGATCCATATGAAGGTCCGCGATACACAGAGACCATCAGAGAAGAAGACCACACATACGAATTGGAAAACATCTACAAACTAACAGTCAGATAACAATATTACATCAACCATACAACTGATGGGAATCTGAAATGGCGAAGTGATAGCACATGTTCATCAGATTCAGAAGAAGCACCGAAAAACTGGCAGAACTAGATGTATGAAGTATCTACCAGAAGATGTGCTAGATTAACTAGAAAGGTTCATTGGATCGACACAACAATGAGTAACTTACCCACATTTGATGGATTGAACCCTTTAGAAACCTTCCTATAAGATTTTGAAACAAATGTACCAAAACAATAAAGGCTGTTGGAAATGGATGAGGCCTTAAAAGATACACCAATAATATGGGGGGTTGATGCATAAAAGAAATATCACAGATTGGACACAATGTTGAACCTTGATGACAACGCGGTTCTCAACACAAGCAGTAAGTTGTGAAGTAAGGTATACCGGTCAATGTTTCCCAAAGGACCATGTGAAAATTTGCAAAGAGGCCTAGAGTGACATTCCTCGAGAACAATGGGTGCACAGATTCATTAACATACTAGACACGACCCCTATCAACTGGTACCTTCAAGTGGAGCTACGCCTCGTCATTGCAGATTGGGAAGGTATGACTCAGAATTTTGTAACCACCTTTTTATTTGAAAGTGAATATCCTTCAGTAGAACAAGCATTACAGATTGTGAGATAGAAGGTATTTGAAGATGCATCTAGCCTCCCTATGGAACAAGAAGAGAATGAATGGACTGTGCCTCTGCAGAAACTGCAGACTTGCTACAACATCAATGTCGATGATGACGATGATCCGAGGAAGGTAAAGATCACTAAAACAGAAGGCCAAAGATATGTGGAGGGACCAAGCATTTAGATACCATTTATTGTTCAACCAATCAAGATAAAAAAAGGTTAATATTGGAACAGAGGAGACACCAAATCTTGCCAATGTCGGAGATTATTGGGATGTTTCTACCATTGACAAGATTACAGAGTTGTTGCACGAATATCAAGACTTATTTCTGACCAAGTTCATTGATATGAAGGGTATCAAAGGATCTATGTAGCACCCGTCCACAGGATGCTAAGCAATTAACAATTTATTTAAACACTTACACATTAACAACTTTGTTTTAGCATTATTTCATTGATTTTTATTTACACATTTCTTCTAC
>JZKD02S0622461.1:0-15796 GCA_000966675.3 Picea glauca | reverse complement strand
TTATCTAGATTTTTTTCACGAGCTGTAACAGTAAAGGAATATAAACCAATCTAGAAATTATGATAACTTAATAGTAACAAGTTCATAATGGAAAAGGTAGTCCACGGGATTGTCAAACTTTTATGTGGAACCGTGAGTCGGGAGTAAGGAGGGAGTCTTTTCCAAAACTCTGGAAAGGAAAAAAATAGAGTCATGTTGTGCAGTAGTAATCCCAAAGGAAAAACGAGACAAATCATATGAGGAGACTTATGATCTAAATTTAATTATGGTATGAAGTTTCGGTGTAATAGAAACCCTTTATAAGTTAAATCCCCCAAAACAAATTCTTCATGTTCCTTTTTCACCATACCAAACAAAAATATAGACTGTGTAAACATCTGTAGCCGAATACATTCAAATCAATAGTAACAATAAATCGATTTACAAGTTGGAATGAGACTAGATAGGGAAACGAATGGGATAAAAATACCCAACACAATACTTTATTAGATTGAAAACAAAGTCCTATTTAATTATAGTTACACATAGAAGTCAGATCAAGAAGTAGCTGGAGGACCTCCTCATCCCAACCATTGGAGGCATAGAATAAAACTATATCAAACATCTCGAAAAAATCCAGGAAGAGACAGTGCCCAGGCACTGTGGGAATTCTTGAAGGCCTACAAGGAACTCAAATACCTTTTGCGTCGGAAGTGGGTACCGAACGTCCAAGATCCATAAGTGGATGAGAAGCTTGAAGAAGTAACGTTTAAATTATCAGTAAACACAGATAAAAAAAATAATGAAGTACTAACAGAAATTGCTAACAGTCAGTAAGGAAATAATATGTAAACTTACTTAAATTTTGATCGATAGGCTGGAATAACTCTTTGTTTTACTTGTCTCTTTTCCCAACTAGATAGACGCCTGGATGAGGGTGGATAGCGTGTTAATTAGTTGATGGGTACCCTCATATCAAAACAGGGCCCATCATTAGTGTATTATATAAGCCCTAAAATGAATAAATCTTACAAGGAGGAGGTGCATAGAGAGAAAGTAATGATTCAATAATAGTGAAAGGACAAAAGTAGATAGTCACAGTAATCGTATGCATTTCAAACATTACAATGGTTTATTCCAACTATTTAATCAAATCAGACAGAGCACGATGAGTGTATTACATGTTGTAAATAATATTTGAAGCATTATGAAAGTATAACATGACTAAAGCTATATAAATCCCTACAAAGGCCTTAAGCCTCGACAACCATCAAAGAACCTGACATGAGACAAAATCAAGGAGGTTATGAAACCCTTCACCCAGAACCTAAACCATAAAATGAACTGATACACCCTTTCTAAAACGCAAAAACAAAGATGTATATTATAGAAAATAAACTGAGAGGTTATAAACCCATTCTTCCAAAACTGAATAGAAAACAACTTAGTATTCCCCCTTCAAAGCCAGCAAACGAAAAAGAGAAAATGGAGATCATTTTGAAGGAAACTTCTCCTTCGGAGTTTAGGGTAACTTCGAAAAACAAAACAAAAGAAGTCGGGTCCATTATCTCTTTAAACCAACTTGCAAGTAATGTGTTTGGAGACAAATACTTACTAGGGGCAAGGGCCACACCAACTGTTAGAACTCTGAGTGGATACCATGGAAATTCTCTGCCCCTTCTAGGTTGATTCACAGGACCGCCTCACAAAACTCAACAATGACATTTGTGAAACCACTTCAACCCTAATCGATATCCTGTCAACCTCGGAGTAAACGAGGAGGGCACGGAGGGCAGGTGCCCATGTGACAGTGTCAGTGAAAATATGCCATATGGAGTAAAGAGCCCACTAGTTCCACTAGAACTCCCACGCCACCTTTAATGAAATTTACGGAGTTATAACTGCTAGACAGAGAATCATCCTACCCACTTAATACATATTATGAATAAGAGTAAAAGACCTTGTATTTCCTCGGGTTTCGCACGAATCAATAGTCCAATCCTAGTGATGAAATATCCATTCAACATATGGAGGTAAGTAACTAATTTACAAACCAACTCTAGTCCTAAGTGATGCAGGAGAATCCCTCACAACAAGCAAAACCAACGTGGAAGCAGAAGACAACTGGAATATGTCCAACGCAAGTTTTTGAATTTTTAAATTTTCCCTTGAAGTTGATGCGCTGAATATAAATGAGATCATTTAATTTAGGCGCCTTGGGAAAAATGTAATCAGACCTCGATCCATACGCTCTCGTCTGAGATAGATAGAGGCATTTATAGTAGTAGTTGAAGGTAGATAGAATTGAATTCTTAGATTAGATAGTTCTCGAAGGAAGAGGGAAAACCGAATATAGACACCCTCATTTGTACCATTGTAACATTAAGCAACAGGAAAAAAAAGAATCGAGAGCATAGGAGAATAGCAGAGAGTTGTAGAAAAACACCCATGTAAAGATCTTGAATTAATAGAAGAAGTTGATTCAGATTCATGGTTGTTGTGTTATTCTCTGTGTATGTGTGTTGAATGCTCTATTTATGAAAATTACTTCCTGTTATGCATTTTCTATTATGTTGTTTGTGTGATTTCATGTGTTGAGATTGAAATCCGAGAGGGAGTGAGGTGAGTTACAATTGTTTCTCTTTGAGCAAGGATTCCTGCAAGGAGTGCAGTTGGGTCGTCCGCAAGGAGTCCGTTGATAGAAGGCTCGAGAATTAAACTCTTGTTCTCAAAGCACTCATAAGTGAGAGTGAGGTGCGAAAGCCGTGCAAGGAGTGCGTTGGCTAAGGAGAGTCTCAGTCATGACACTGAGAAGAATCTTTGGGAGACTGCTGCTGCAGGAGTGCGCAGAGTCGAGTGACTTCAACACTTAGATGTGATTGAAGATTTTCCGCAAGGAGTGCGTGCAAAAAGTTCTTGGAAGGTCTTGAGAAGTCGAGAACAAGCTCAGGAGGTATAGGCCTTCGAGTTCACCAAAGAACAAGCGTAGGGAAACTGTCATTGGAAGTCGGAGGAAGTGTCGCAGGTTGGTGAGCGAGCAAACGAGTCTCGTGGAGAGACACTTCTTTATTTCGTAGAATCCTCAAGGGGAGAACGGACGAACGAAATCTTTTGAAGAGATTTCAAAAAGTTTCGAGAGCCATTGGATCTCCCAGAGGTGCAAGGTATTTACAGCGTAGGCATGGAGAGGATTCAAAGCTCAAGAGGGGTAGCACCATTTATCCAAGTCGGTCAGAGCCATTATATTGTTCATGAGATCATGTATCGGGACCTCGCGATAAAATACTCGAGAGTTTGGACACAGAGGTCGCGAGGTTGCGTCAAGCGAGATTCTGACCGTTGGTGGATAGGTGGCACCTCGCATGTCGGGAGCTCATAGGGTGAACACCCAAGTGTTTGGCTTTAAAAGTCACGAGACACGAGGTCACGAGGCAGCGAAGTGGCGAGAGATTGTGAGCCGTCCATCTGAAGGGACAGGTGTCAAGGATCGAGAGATCTCGTGAACTCGGAGCTCGCAGGGTGAACACCCAATTTCTTGGCATTAAAAGTCACAAGGCGCGAGAATGCGAGGTGACGAAGGAGCGAGAAGATCGTAGCCGTCCATTGGAGGAGGACAGGTGGAGAGAGATCGAAGGATCTCGCGAACTCGGGAGCTCACAGGTTGAGAGTCCAACATTTGGGTACTCCAAGTCGCGAGGTCGCGAGGTAGCGAGAGAAGGATAGCCGTTGGATCCGTAACACAGGAGGACCGTTGGATCTGAGCGAGGGATCATGTCTCGGGACCTCGCAAGAAAAGGTCCGAGAATTTGGCTACGGGGATTGTGAGGTTGCGAGATAGCGATATCCCGACAGCTAGAGCAGTGTGGGCCATAGTGGAGCGCGAGTGGATTACAGGTGGCACAAAGGATTCATGAGCCGTGAAGTGCCGAGGAGAGAGACTCGTGTGGACGTTGAGTCACAAAGCGCCGAGGAGCCGATATTCTTGTGGACACGTGCAAAGGATAAGGTGGGACCGCGTATCTTGGAGACTCGCGGACTAGGAGGGTGAAAACTTGACGATTCAACCGGCGAGGTTGTGAGGTCGCGAGATTGCGAGGTTTTGAAGTTGCGAGAGGCGCTAACAGTTAAGCCTAGCCCACAGTTGTATGTGTAAGGAGCTATACCCGTATTTCCAGATCGGGTATCGCAATATTTGAAAGGAAAGTTTGGAGGTTTTAAGTCACGAAGTCACGAGGTAGCGAGGTTTCTCTGATCTCCTAGTAGTAAAGGGGAGATCTTGGGGAAGAGTGTTGTGGGTGCAGATTTCCCGACAGGGAAATAGAAGAACCATCGAGTTCTTTGGGCCGAGAAGAAGAAGGTCCTGTGAGAGCGAACGTTCCCTAGGTGGCGCGCCCCTGCGTCAAGTGGTATCAGAGCAAGAAAATTTCTATGTTTTCTGTAGCAGAGAAGAAAAGAATAATTTCACCATGTCGCCAAGGAGAAGAGGTAGACAATCAACCGATCAAAAGGAGGAAAGGGAATTTTCTAGAGGAAGATAAATGTCCAGAGAAAGAGGTAGGCAAGGATAGAATCCAGACATGGAGAGAGAGATCTGAAATCTCCGTGCCAGAATGGAGGACATGGAGACATCACAAAGGCGAAAAGATGATGTAGGAGATGCCAGTGAATTCGAGGATGAAGAGGATGTTGGATGCGGAGAAGAAGAAATCCCAGCAGAAGATGCAACCAATGAGCATTTAATTAAGGCTATCGCTTGGATGAGTTCGAAAACAAAGGTGGGCATTCCAGCTTATGAAGGGAGTCTAGATGTGGAAGAGCTGCTAGACTGGATTAGAGCTCTTGACACTTACTTCTATTATGAAGATATCGAAGATGATAAGAAGGTTAGATATGCTGTCACCAGATTAAAGGGACATGCAGCCTTATGGTGGGATGAACTGCAAGTTGATAGTCGTTGCCAAGGAAAGCAGAAAATTAAGAGCTGGGATAGGATGATTGCGAAGATGAAGGCAAAATTCATTCCTAGAGACTATCAAATTTCTCTGTTCAGGAGGATGCAGAACCTGAGACAGAAGCTGATGACAGTGAAGGAGTATACTGAGGAATTTTACAGGTTGAATATCAGGGTAGTTCATCGCGAAAGCAATGACGAAAAGGTGGCTAGGTATCTGAATGGCCCGAGGTATGAAATTTAGGATGAATTAAATTTGGTGACCATCTGAACTGTGGAGGATGCTTACAAATTGGCTCTGAAAGCTGAGGAGAAGCTGAGCCGTAAAAAAAGTCAAAGGGGCAGAGGCAGAAGTCATCCCAAAGGTAAATCGGTTGCTCAAGATAAATACCAGAAGCCCAAGGAGGACTGGAAGAAACCTCAGGAAAAGGTTGAAAGAGGTGGAACCTCACAGAGAAGGTCATATGCTGAGCAGCGAGGACAGCAAATTGAGAAAAGAGGAGGATATGCTGATAATAATAGGTTTCCTCGTACGAGAGGTAGAGGAAGAGGAAGAGGTGGAGTAATTACATGCTTCATGTGTGGAAAGAATGGGCACAGGTCGTTTGAGTGTCCAGAGAAAAAGAAAGAAATTGGAGAGACTCACGTCGCCGAGGCACAGAGGCGAGATGTTGAGGCAGAGTACGTTGAAGGTGGAAGACCACTGGTGATGCGAAAAGTCCTTTTGACGCCAGAAAAGGAGATGGAGAATTCAGCACAAAGGAATAGTCTTTTTAGGACTGCTTGCAAGACCAAGGATAGAGTATGCAAAGTCATCGTGGACAGTGGAAGCACCGACAATCTCGTTTCAACTGAGATGGTAGAAAAATTGGATCTGGAGACAACTGATCATCCAAGTCCATACAAAGTTTCATGGATACAGAAGGGAAATCAGGTAAATGTCACTAAACAGTGCTTAGTTGACATCAATATAGGAGGATATAATGATAAAATTTTATGTGATGTTATTCCTATGGATGTCTATCATTTGTTGTTGGGTAGACCATGGAAATATGATAGAAATGTAATTCATGATGGGAGGATGAATACATATACCCTGAAGAAGAATGCGAGGACTCACATGTTGTGTCCAATTGAAGATAAAGAGGTGAAGCCGGAAGTGAGCAACATAGTACTTCTCATGAGTTGTAAGGAACTTCTTACATAATTTAAGAAGAAGGAGGATCCACAATTCTTTGTGGTCAGAAAATCGAGAATTGTTCTGACTAGTACAAGAGTGGACGATTTGCCAGAAGAAGTTCAGGAACTACTGGAAGAGTTCGTTGATATTGTGGTGGATGAACTACCTCGTTCGTTACCACCGATGAGGAGTGTGAGTCATCATATAGACCTCATACCAGGAGCTAGTTTACCAAACAAAGTCATGTACAGGTTGACGCCACAAGAGAATGAAGAAGTTAAAAGACAGGTCGAGGAGTTGTTGGACAAAGGCTTGGTCAGGGAAAGCTTGAGTCCATGTGTTGTTCCAACAGTACTCAGTCCGAAGAAAGATGGAGGCTGGAGGATGTGCACTGATTCAAGAGCCATCAACAAGATAACTATCAGGTATAGGTTCCCATTGCCAAGGATAGATGATCTGATGGATTGCTTAAGTGGGGATTTTTTTTTTTCAAAGACATATTTGAAGAGTGGATATCATCAGATTTGTATGAGAGAAGGTGATGAGTGGAAAACAACATTCAAGACAAACGAAGGTTTGTATGAATGGCTTGTCATGCTGTTTGGTTTGACGAATGCACCAAGTACCTTTATGAGGTTGATGAATGAAGTCCTGAAGGAATTCATTGGGAAATTTGTCATCGTGTATATGGATGACATATTGGTTTTCAGCAAGACAAAGGATAAACATCTGAAGCATTTGGCTATTGTGATGAAGAAATTACAGCAGGAGAAGTTTTTGATAAACATGAAGAAGTCCTCATTTATGAAGACAGAACTCATTTATCTGGGTTTTGTTATATCTGCAAATGAGTTAAGGATGGATCCAGATAAGGTGGAGGTAATCAAGAATTGGCCATCACCGAGAAATATTTTCAAGGTGAGGAGTTTTCATGGTTTGGCTAGTTTCTACCGAAAATTCATCAGAAATTTCAGTGGAATTAGTGCAGCAATGATGGACACAGTGAAGAAAAGACATAAATCTTTTCACTGGATGGAAGAGGCTGAGAAAAGTTTCAATTTGTTGAAACGAAAGATTACAGAGCAACCGGTGTTGGTGTTGCCATATTTTCAGAAAACCTTTCAGGTGAAATGTGATGCAAGCGGGTTTGCCATAGGAGCGGTCTTGAGTCAGGAAGATAGACCGATTGCATATTTCAATGAGAAGCTGAATGAGGCAAAAGAAAAGTACTCCACATATGATAAGGAATTCTATGCCATCATATAGGCATTGAAGAAATGGAGGCACTATTTGATTCCAAAAGAATTTGTTTTATATAGTGATAACCATGCATTACAGTATGTGACTCAACAGGAAAAGTTGAATCAGAGGCATGTTAAATGGGTTGAATACATGCAAAATTTCACTTTTGTAATAAAGCATATTTCTGGTACTGCTAACAAAGTTGTTGATGCTTTGAGCAGGAAGTGTTTGTTGTTGCAGGAGTTGAAAGTCAGGACGTTAGGCTTTGATGATCTTAAGGAAATGTATGCAGATGATTCAGACTTTAAGGAGGCTTATGAAGCAACTAAGAATCCATTTCTCAGAGACAGAAGTTAGTGGATAGAGTATGTAATCCAGGATGGATTGTTGTTCAAAGGCAATCAATTGTGTATTATGAAATTACTCCATGAGGGAGAACTTGTTGAAAGAGAAGCACAGTGGAGGATTGGCAAGACATTTTGGCCATGATAAGACATTTGCAAAGCTGAGCGAGTCATACTTTTGGCCAGGGATGCAGTCGGAAGTCAAGAGGTTTGTGGACAGGTGCATAATTTTCCAGCATTCAAAAGGAAGGAAGCAGAATGCAGGGTTTTATCAGCCATTACCCACACCTGAGAAGCCGTGGGATGAAATTAGCATGGACTTTGTATTGGGATTGCCGAGGACACAAAGAGGGGTTGATTCAATCTTTGTGGTGGTTGATAGGTTTTCTAAGATGGCACATTTTATTCCATGCCATAAGACTAGCGATGTGACTCACATCGCAAATTTGTTTTTCAAAGAGATTGTAAGACTTCATGGATTGCCGAAAATCATAGTTTTAGATAGAGACACAAAATTCATAGGGCATTTTTGGAGAACATTGTGGAAGAATCTAGGAACTAATTTGATGTTTAGTTCTTCTTATCATCCTCAGATGGATGGAAAAACAGAAGTAGTCAACAGAAGTCTGGGAGACTTGTTGAGGAGCTTGGTGACATAGCACCATAGCAGCTGGGATAGCATACTACCGCAAGAAGAGTTTGCATACAATGATTCAGTGAACAAGAGCACAGGAAAAATTCCATTTCAGATTGTATATGGAAGGCAACCAAGAGGGGTTTCTGAATTGAGGGATTCAGAACAGACTGATACTAGCAGTGTTAGTGCAGGAGAATTCGCTGAAGCGATGAAAGGACTTCACATCCAGGTGAAGGAGCGACTATTGAAGTCAATCCAGGAGTACAAACGCAGAGAAGATCAACATCGGAGACAACTTTAGTTTGAATTTGGTAATCTGGTTCTAGCGCATTTGAGGAAGGAAAGGTTTTCGATAGGAACATACAACAAGCTGAAGATGAAGAAAATTGGGCCATGCAAGGTCTTGAAGAAGATGGGAGAGAATTCTTATGAGATCGAGTTACGAGAGGGCATTGGAATATCTCCGATATTTAATGTTTCGGATTTATATCCATATAAAGTTGATGAAGCAGGAGCAGAAAGTGATGATCAATCAAAGATCCAGTGGCCGAAGCAGATGCCAGCTAGGAGACTAAAGCAGAAATCCAAAAGCATGGACATACCGTGCAGGAGCTCATGGAGAGGAGCCCATGCAAATTTTCAAGCGAGGGAGTATTATGCAGGAGCATCCCTAACAACAAGCAAAACCAACATGGAAGAAGAAGACAACTGGAAGACGTCCAGCACAAGTTTTTGAATTTTTAAATTTTCCCTTGAAGTTGATGCGCTGAATACAAATGAGATCATTTAATTTAGGTGCCTTGGGAAAAATGTAATCAGACCTCGAGCCATACGCTCTCGTCTGAGATAGACAGAGGCATTTATAGTAGTAGTTGCAGGTAGATAGAATTGAATTCTTAGATTAGATAGTTCTCGAAGGAAGAGGGAAAACCGAATATAGACACCCTCATTTGTACCATTGTAACATTAAGCAACAGGAAAAAAAAGAATCGAGAGCATAGGAGAATAACAGAGAGTTGTAGAAAAACACCCATGTACAGATCTTGTATTAATAGAAGAAGTTGATTCATATTCATGGCTGTTGTGTTATTCTCTGTGTATGTGTGTTGAATGCTCTATTTATGAAAATTACTTCCTGTTATGCATTTGCTATTATGTTGTGTGTGTGATTTCTTGTGTTGAGATTGAAATCCGAGAGGGAGTGAGGTGAGTTACAATTGTTTCTCTTTGAGCAAGGATTCCTGCAAGGAGTGTAGTTGGATCGTCTGCAAGGAGTGCGTTGACAGAAAGCTCGGGAGTTAAACTCTTGTTCTCAAAGCACTCAGAAGTGGGAGTGAGTTGCGAAAGCCGTGTAAGGAGTGCGCTGGCTAAGGAGAGTCTCAATCGTGACACTGAGCAGAAGATTTGGGAGATTGCTGCTGCAGGAGTGCGCAGAGTTGAGTGACTTCAACACTTAGATGTGATTGAAGATTCGCCGCAAGGAGTGCGTGCAAGAAGTTCTCGGAAGGGCTTGAGAAGTCGAGAACAAGCTCAGGAGGTATAGGCCTTCGAGTTCACCAAAGAATAAGTGCAGGGAAACTGCCATTGGTAGTCGGAGGAAGCGTCGCAGGTTGGCGAGCGAGCAAATGAGTCTTGTGGAGAGACACTTATTTATTTCACAGAATCCTCAAGGGGAGAACGGACAGACGAAATCTTTCGAAGATATTTCATGAAGTTTCGAGAGTCGTTGGATCTCCCAGAGGTGCAAGGTAGTTACAGCGCAAGTGTGGAGAGGATTCAAAGCTCAAGAGGGGCAACACCGTTGATCCAAGTCGGTTAGAGCCATTGGATTGTTCACGAGATCGTGTATCGAGACCTCGCAAGAAAAGACTCGAGAGTTTGGACGCAGAGGTCGCGAGGTTGCGAGAAGCGAGATTCTGACCATTGGGGGACAGGTGGCACCTCGCATCTCGGGAGCTCTCAGGGTGAACGCCCCAGTGTTTGGTATTAAAATTCACGAGACACGAGGTCACGAGGCAGTGAAGTGGCGAGAGATTGTGAGACATCCATCTAAAGGGACATGTGTCAAGGATCAAGAGATCTTTTGAACTCGGAGCTCGCAGGGTGAACGCCCAAATGCTTGGCGTTAAAAGTCGTGAGGCACGACGACGCGAGGTGAAGAAGGAGCGAGAAGATCGTAGCCCTCCATCTGAGGAGGACAGGTGGCGAGAGATCGACGGATCTCGTGAACTCGGGAGCTCGCAGGATGAGAGTCCAACATTTGGGTACTCCAAGTCGTGAGGTCGCGAGGTAGCGAGAGAAGGATAGCCATTGGATCCGTAACACAGGAGGACTGTTGGATCTAAGCGAGGGATCATGTATCGGGACCTCGCAAGAAAAGGTCTGATAATTTGGCTACGGGGATCATGAGGTTACGAGATAGCGATATCCCGACAGCTGGAGCAGTGTGGGCCATACTGGAGCGCGAGTGGAATACAGGTGGCACAAAGGATTCACGAGACGCGAAGTGCCGAGGAGCGAGACTTGTGTGGACGTCGAGTCGCAAAGCGTCGAGGAGCCTAGATTCTTGTGGATGTGGACTAGGAGGGTGAAAACTCAACGATTCAACTGGTGAGGTTGCGAGGTCGTGAGATTGTGAGGTTGCGAAGTTGCGAGAGGCGCTAACAGTTAATCCTAGCCCATGGTTGTATGTGGAAGGAGCTATACCCGTATCGCCAGATTGGGTATCGCAAGATTTGAAAGGAAAGTTTGGAGGTTTTAAGTCACGAACTCATGAGGTAGCGAGGTTTCGCTGATGTCTCGGTAGTAAAGGGGAGATCTCGGGGAAGAGTGTTGTGGGTGGAGATTTCCCGATAGGGAAATAGAAGAACCATCGAGTTCTTTGGGCCGAGAAGAAGAAGGTCCTGTGAGAGAGGACGTGCCTGGGTGGAGCGCACCTGCGTCACTAAGGGAATTAAATTTTATCGTGACATAGTAATAAAACCCATCTTGATGAATCGTATGGTGGGTAAAACCAAATAAATTCGCCTAGTTTCAATTTTAATCAAAGATACATGCATGCAAATGTTAGGAGTCTGATGTTTTTATTGAGGAAATCATAGTAGGAGTTGTGAGACCTTGTTTTTCATGTAATCCATTATATCATGGGGTAAAAGAAATTGAGACAAGAGGGAACTCTTATGGTAGGTAGAACTTAGGAACTTTCCCCTTTAAGAATCCTTTTTACAAACAGAATTTTGAACCAATCCTATAATAAGTGTATACATTCTGTTATTAAAAGGAAATAGCAAATAAAACAATTTTTTTTTGTGTGTGTGATAATTAAGGTTCATTACATATGGTATTAGAGCGAAAGTTACAACATTGGGCTTGAACAGGACCACTGTAGTGCTTAGTATACATTTTGTTTTAGATAAAAACTAATAAATGGTGTGGTTACAAACAAAATTTTTTTTTTGTTTTGGTGAATAAGTATGGCAGCTCAAGACAATGCAGAAAACAGGATGGAAGAAAATCCATAGCAAAGACCTCCTGGAGATACAAGGCAGAATAGTGACGGAAGCTCACCCACAGAAGTGTTGGAAACAATGACGAACTTGATTGTTGAGCTACAGATCTTTAAATCCGGCAATGATAAATTGAACAAGGCACAACAAGAACAACAAGAGGTAAACAAAGTCCTGCTACGTAGTATAGTGACCAACAAAAGCCGAAAAGACAATAATAATGATGAAGAAGTCAACAAGAGAGCCTCCAAGAACTCAGGGCCAGAAATAATAAAAGGAGACAATTCGTCTGAAGGAGCACCTCCAACTGAGGATGGAACTAAAACTGACAGAAAAAGAAAACAAGTAGACCACCTTGAAGGAGAATTTAAAAAGATTAAACCCGCTATCTTTGATTGGGAATCCAGGACAGGGGAAGAAGAAGAGGCATGGTTGTTGGACATCAAAAGGTATTTCCAAATCTACAACTATTCCAGCAACATGAAGGTCAAGATGGCCATCTACAATCTAAAAGGGAAGGCCAGTATTTGGTGGCAAGATCTGAAATTGGCCAAGGGCCTAAAGGAGAAACAGTTGGAATGGTCTGACTTTAAGAAGTATTTCAAGAAACAATACCTTTCTGAAAATTATTATGAAAGGAAGACGAAGGAATTTTACGAGTTACAACTCGGATAGATGACGATGGAGGACCTTATAAATAAATTTCTGGATCTGCTAAGGTTCGTACCATACATCCAGGAGGATAAAGTAAAAATTCAGCGATTTCTAAGCTATCTACCACAATCCTACAAGGACAAAATTGAGTTTGACAACCCCAAATCCTTAAGTGAAGTATTCAGAAAAGCGTGAATGTGCTATGAACAATATAAACAATGGGCAGAGTTTCCCAAATCCTGGAAGGATAAGAAACAAGCTCGAATGAACCAACAGAAGAAGGGGTACCAACCAACTCCTTATCGGAATACAACGAAGAGTTTTCCGAGAAAGGATTTTCACTCCAATTCTCTGAATACTCAAGGTAGAGGAAAACCGGTAAACCTGGGAGTGAAGAGGTTTGGGGACAGGTCCCATGAGCCATTAAAGTGTTGGGAATGAGGAGAGCCTCATCTTAGTAGGAACTGCCCATGTTTGAGTTATACAAACAGAACAGTTGTTCATAACCTGTAAGAAGCCTCGACAGTGGGAGACGTGGGAAGGAGCCTACATCAGATAAATGCAGCCATCGATGGATGACAGGCTGACCACCAGTCCTGAGTGGTAGAAGTTGAAGGTAAAATCCATGACACTTGAATTTATGTTTTAATTGACCTTGGAGTAACATTAAGTTATATTACTCCGAAGGTAGTAGAGTCAAATAAACTTAAGACACTGAAGCACGCAAAATCATGGCTTGTGCAACTACCAACAGGTACAAAAAGGAAAGTAATTGACTATATTTCATATTTTGAGTTCAGCCTAGATGGTCAAACTATAAGGACCAATCTGAACATCCTACCACTAGGATATTACGATATTATTATTGGAATGGTCTGGTTGTAACAACACAAAGAAATATTAAATTGTTATACAAAGATACTTAGCTTTAAAGATGATTCCAACACCACCAGGACAGCCCAAGGTATACCAAAACTGGTATCAGTCAAACAAATTTCAGTGATGCAACTAAAGAAATGTGTGAGAAAAGGATGTCAATTTTATGCCATCTAAATGACGAGTTTAGCAGAAAAGAAGGATAATCCAAAGTTGGAAGATGTTATTGTCCTACGTGATTTCAGAGACATGTTTGTGGATGAGATACCAGAATTACCCCATAGAAGGGAAATAGACTTCTCCATAGATCTGTTACCCGGTTCTGCCCCTATCTCAAAGGCACCTTACCAGATGAGTCTACCAGAACTGACAGAATAAAAAATACAATTACAGGAATTGTTGGACAAAGAGTATATCAGACCAACTGTCTCACCTTTGGGAGCACCAGTCCTCTTTGTGAAAAAGAAGGACGGTACTCTAAGATTATGTATCAATTATAGACAACTGAACAAAATTACTATTAACAATAAATACCCCTTACCAAGGATAAATGATATGTTCGATCAAGTAGGGGGGGCCAAGATATTTTCAAAATTGGATTTACGATTCGGTTATCATTAAGTTCAGATAAAAGATGAGGACATAAACAAAACAACATTTTGGACAAGATATGGACACTATGAGTTTGTAGTCATACCTTTCGGACTCACTAACACCATAGCCACATTTATGTGCCTAGTGAATAGTATTTTCAGTGAGTACTTGGACAAGTTCGTGGTAGTATTCATCTACGATATCCTGGTCTATTCAAAGACGAAGGAGGAACATGAGGAACACTTAAGAATAGTTCTGCAAACGTTAAGAAAGCAAAAACTGTACGCCAATTTCAACAAGTGTGACTTCTATCAGAAATAAGTACAATATCTTGGACATGTAATTTCAGCAGAGGGCATTGTCGTAGACCCGAAAAAGACGAAATCCATTATGGAATGGCCGGTACCTAAAGATGTAGAGGATATACGATCATTCATGGGAATCATCCGATACTACCACATGTTTATAGAAGGGTTTTTCAAGATAGCCTACCCTATCACATCATTACAAAAGAAAGGAACTAGGTTTAGCTGGTCAGAGAAATGTCAAGACAGCTTCAACAAACTAAAGGAATTATTGACAACGACACCCATATTGAAAGTAGCAGACCCAGATAAAGACTTCACTGTATGTGTCGATGAAAGTAAACAAGGGCTAGGTGGTGTCCTAACTCAGGAAGGACACGTTATTTTTTATTAGTCCCAAAAATTAAAAGAACACGAGCAAAATTACGTCACTCATGACTTAGAATTGGCAGCAGTAATACACGCCTTAAAGATGTGGTGACATTACATAATGGGCAGAAGATTCCTATTATTAGCGGACAACGGCGGGGTGAAATATCTATTTAACCAACCAGATCTTAACGCAAGGAAAGCAAGGTGGTTATCCTTCTTAAGCGAATTCGAATTCGAGGTTAGACATATCAAGGAAAAGGAAAACAAAGTAGCAGACGCTTTAAGTAGAAGAATCCATGGATTATTTGAGATGAATATTAGCAGGGCAGAAAGTGATATGGAAGAAAGAATAAGGACATCAGGTATTGATGATGAAAACTATACTTAAATAACGGAAGAATTACCAAACAATACCTCGAACTTAGATAAACTAGATCTAAGTATCGATGAGAAGGGACTGCTACAATTTAAAAACAGACTTTACATACCAGATTCAACAGGGTTAAAATTAACAATGTGGACGAAGTGCATAAGAAGCTGTATTCTGGCCACCCAGGTTACCGGAAAACGATAACAACACTTAGGAAACTATTTTATTGGCCTAATATGAAGGGTGAAATAGAGAAATACTTGGCTAGGTGCCAAGATTGTCAGCAGTTTAAGGCCGAGCACCAGCATCCAACCAGCCTCTTATAGCCATTACCAATACCATAATGGAAATGGGAGACTATATCACTCGACTTTATAACAGGTTTGCCTAAAACTCAGAAACATAATGACTCCATCATGGTTGTAATCGATAAACTCAGTAAGTCTGCACACTTTATTCCTATAAAGTCTATGTTTAAAGCTATAAACATTGCTGAAATATTCATGAAAGAAATCTTTAGACTGCATGGTATTCCTAAAATGGTGATTTCAGATAGAGACGTAAAATTCACATCCACTTTTTGGAAGGAATTGTTTGCAAGGCTTAATACCAACTTGAATTTCAGTACAAGTTATCATCCACAAATGGATGGACAAACCGAAAGAAAAAAACAAATCATAGAGGATATGCTCCGCATGTATGTAAGAACAAAACCAAACAAGTGGGAGGATTATATACACTTGGTAGAATTTGCATATAACAATGGGTACCAAACTTCAGAAAAGT
>JZKD02S0622439.1:0-15796 GCA_000966675.3 Picea glauca | reverse complement strand
AATATTCCACCAACTTCAAGAGAACTTGATGGGAGGCTCCTCCATTAGTAGGTTTGGAAGGGTGATAGCTAGGGTTTGGTCCTAACTGCTCGCCCAAACCTCTCTTTGGTTATAAATGAGTGGATTCACTCCCTTAATGAGCCTTGCTCCCTCTCCTTGCATCCATGACATTGGCCTCTCCTTTAGTTGGATCATCTGTGTGTTGACGAGCATATGTGAACACACCGTCAACATAAAGGGAAGGTCCGGTCCGAGGTTGTCTAAGTAACCTAAGTTGTTTTAAGATAACCTACCTTGAGATATTTTACGGCTCCGTTAGCCGATGAAAACACTAAGGTAAACTAAGAAAGAAAAATGACTATCTATCAATATAAAATAACTATGTACATTCACTACTATATTTACTTTTAATATATAAATAGTGCAAAATTTTATTTACAAAATATACAATATTTATATACATATACAAGGTTTATGTAAAGCCTTGTGAAACTTAAGATTTTACCGCTAAAACAAAGTTCAGGAAGGAAAACAAAACTATTCTAGAACTAATTACTAATTTGATAAATAAAAATCACACTAAAAGGGAATGAATGTGATTTGTATTGATATAACTTAAATAAACAAAGCAAATTAAGTTTAAACGTTAATCATCATTCATTCGATAAGAATAAATAAACTAGACTAATAAAAGACAAACTAACTTGCTACTAATCAACAACCAAAATTAAACTGTAATTATGTCTTCATGTGTGAGATATGCTCCAACAACCTGTTTGCCAAAGAGAAATCTATGGAAAGCAAATTACAAAGTAGCATGATTTGTGATCTTACCCAAAGAAATTAAGGCAACTAAAATATTCATAAGTTATTTGCAGGTGGCAGAAAGACAATATGTAATATGATTCCATATGACATTTTATGATTCAATACATAGAGAGGGGAAAAACTCCAATCACTGTAATTGGTTATAACAAATTCAAAACATATGAATTAACTCAAAACATTAAGATATTTGTCTTATAAATGATATGTCATACAGATCATAAGAAACTGGAATAAGAGACTATTATATGAACAAAAGAGAAATACATCAAGGCATGCAATGAAAAACAGGTCAAAGCTAATTAGATCAACACATATCTTGAGCTTTAGAAGAACACGAAAATAAACATGACCGACTCATACTAAAACACTTCATTGTTAGGACAAAATCCATTTAGTAAAATGTCCATTCATATCCTTCTTTGAAATCAATGGTAGTCTATTCTCCAGAATTCCAATCCCCTCATGTCAAATCTTAACAGAGTATTTAAACACTAAACTGATCCACTTCTCATACCCACGGGATAGAGATAGATATTCCAAAATAGAGTCCATTAAAACCAAATTCTAACTTGAGTTTATAACAATAATGTTTATAATAACTTAGCAAGAGTTTGTTATAACAATTTTAAAAAATACTCTCTTCATTGTTTGAAACATAAACTATTTTCAAATCAAAAATATTTCATGATCTTCCAATGAGCCAACAATGTATAGTATATATTTCACGTTCCTTCTTGAGACCTGAAAATAAAAATAAAAAATCTAATTAAAATTCTCATAAACTAATTTAAGACAAGCTACATAATCTTTGATTCTGTAGCTAGTCTAAAAACCATGTAACAAATCATGCTTTAACAAACCAATCAAAAATAAAAAAACAAACCAAAAATTTATTTACCAAATTAAACATTGGAAAAAGAAGAATCGTGCATCTCTGAACTCATAACAACATTGATATTAGTTGAATTCTTAATGATGATATCCCCAGATTTTCTAAATCTTTTGTTTGCCTGAGGAAGAGTTCGCTGCAATTCAGATCTCAAATCTTGATTTCTCTTTCAAGATCTCTATTTTGCATCAACATCTGGTTAAGACGCATTTGCAAGTATGGGATGTCTTTGCAGTATCTCTGAATCCATGATAAACATTCATCACAATATACAGGTTCCGGATCTAGGAAAGGTTGCTTGTAGTCTGAGTCTGGGGTCTTTTCCTGTGCCATCATAGCCTTTAAATCGCTATGGATTCCTATGAATCCCTCATAATTCTGAAGGAACGGAGGTAAGTTTGAAACGAAATCAAACCGTGGATGACTATCCCTTGCCGAGTCCGGGCTTACACTCTCAACATAGTTTAAATCTTCTATTATAATTGTTGGAACAAGATTACCCCTATGTTTATGTTTGTTCATTGTCATTCTTTACATGATTCAACCACTTATTTTGTTTTTAAAATCAATATCACATACCTCCTGCCTAATTTGTTTTCCCTGCCCTTTAAATTTTCCATTGACCAATGGTATCGGAGGCTGTGAATGACCAACAACATTTAACGACTCACTTCTCAAGCGACTAAGGGCCTCTTTTAAAGGTTTCTTCGGCATAAATTCATGTTTTTTTGGATGCCATCCTGGTCATAGAAAAACATCAGTTTGATCACCGGGCGAAATGACAGAGTCGTTTTGGATTTGAACTTCGATTAAAAAATCATGGAGCAAATGAGACAAAGTTTTTGTAGAAACAAGTTCCTCAGTACCTTGTGTTAAGTGGGTGGTGGGATCAATTTGCAGGGGTAGGAATCCATTCCTTACTAGAAAACCTTGCTAGGTGTCCCTTGTGCCAACCAAATGGAAATCGACCAACATGTGAATTAAACCATGGTGAAATAAGCTAGACTCAGGGTTGGGGTTCAGACTTTGATAAAACTTTGACATCTTTTGCAGGCTTTTAAGCAAGTAAAAGGGTAAGTTCAAACTATATCCTTGAAACATGTCACACACCCACAACGTGGAATAAATAAATTTCGCTTTTCTTAAAGGACATAATCTCCATTCATGGTTCCATATTTGGAAGATCAGGGAATCCCGTTCGACCTCCTGGTCAAGGATCTCCAATTCTGAGGACACACAATTCTCTGAGACCTTGATGGTCTCGTTCTATAGTTAAATACGTAATCTTTCAGCTTCTTGGTGTAGGTTCAAGGGTACCCGCGACCTTACCTTTTGCCCTGCTACGAAAGGTCAGAGTGTCAGACGTTGGCTCCTTTTGTGTGATAGGCCCCCTCTTGATGTGACCTTGGCGATGGCCACACGATTCCGGGCATGACCACAAGCGGTTTGGAGTCAAATTGCTTTTGGGCTTGCAATGCTCTCACAACCTCCACGTGTCCTCTTGACGAAATCACAGTTTGAATTGCGGTCCGCCCTTAATATCTTAAACTCCTCACAACTCCTGTCCCCACAATGTTACGGGATCGTCGATCTCACGATCTTGAGGATAACAACTAAATTGACGATTCAAATCTACGCCTCTCGGATCTGCAGACCAGGTCAGCCTCCTCTGGATCAACGATCGAGATCTCTTCGCAATTCTGGACTCCGTGAATTTGAAATCTCAAACCCAAATTTCTTTCGTACTTCAATCCTCCAGAGTTGACGATCCATGAACACGTTTCCTACTCAATCAACGATCCTGCCTTCACTCCAGGTGGTTAACCTTTCAACCCAGATCAACTGTTCAATGACCCTCTTCTCGATCGACGGTCGAGTTCTCCTCCGGGTCTCCGGACTTCTGAGATCTCAAATCTCAAACCTCTTTTCCCAATGGACTTTACCCAGAGTCTAACATCCACTGATGCATGTCTTCCCCAAATCCAAGGATCGAGGATTACTTCGGGTCTTTACCTGACATCCATAGACTTGAGCCACATGTCCTCCAAATCCAATGGTTATGAATCACTTCGGGACCTTACCCGGAGTTCACGGATTCACGCCATCTGTCCTCTAGATCTGTCGGTCCATATCTACTTTGTCTCTTCGACACTTCGGCACTTCGACGCTTCGGGTTTTGAGAGTTTCAACTCTCAATTGGAAATTGTGACTTTGGAGGTTGGCTTACCTCTGTTTCCCGATTCTCGATATTCACCTGTGTCAAATCAACGGTCTACAATCCTCCATGATCCAACGGTCCAGATCACATCGTAACTTCAGGTTTTAGAAGTTTAGTCACGCCAATCTGTGAATCTCCCGATGTACAAATCCCTGATATTGCCAATCCGACGGTCAAGGAGGGTCCCGATAGATCCTTAGATCTACGGTCCAGATCATGTCACAAATTCAGGTTTCATGATTTTAGTCGCGCCAATGTGCGGATCTCCCAATGCGCAATCTTGCGAAGACTGAAAGGGTCGAGGCGTTAACGCATGCGCCCTTTCTTCAAATCTAACAATCACGATAGACCCTGGGTCCTCCTGATCAGATCTCTTACGTTCATCTTCTAAACAAAAGAAGATATTCCCTTTTGATACTTGGACCTCACTATTCTTCCCCAACTTCGTCAGTTATGAAGGATTTAAGAGCATTGCGCTCTTTCTCCTGGGATTAACACTTAGAAGGGTCCTCTGCACTATTCGTGCGCTCCTTCATTGAGTCTATAACTTAAGTGGTTCTCGGTCTCTGCTTGCCTCGCAGAGAGCCTGTGCATATCTGCACTACCTCTCCTAAAATTAACCAACTCCATCCTCCAAGGGACTCAGAACGATTAGGAGGGTCGACTTGTGTACATGAAACTATACCTAAGGTCGAGAAACTCACAGTTCGTAGCTCTGGCTTAAGCCACCACAGAACGTAAACATTTATGAGTATAAAAACACATCCAATTCATATAATTTCCTACTCGCCTAATTACACAATCAAGCAGGAATAAAAGGGATACAATATAATCATTAAGCAAATATATCCATCCCTGCAACATTCATAGGATATCCAACTTTAATTCACAGTACCACTTAAATACACAACATATGCGATTACTTATCTATGATAGGTGGTATCCAACTAACTGATTGTGGGTGTTCGGCCTTCCACCCTACCATAGGCTCAGAGGCATTCATTCTTAGCACTCTGGCCACCCCCGTGCCAAGCCATGATATCACCAGGGAACTCTCGTAGTTCTCAAGGATTCTTTCTTTGTTCAGCTTCTGCTCGGGTTTTGTTCTCTACAACTTTCAAATATCTCTCTCTCTGTTATGGCCTCGACGAGATTTATTAGATTCCCCCCTCCACATCAAGCTCGCATGCGGTGAATTATTCTTTGGAGAGCTCCGTGCATCCCCCTTACGAGCTTGCACACTCGTCTTCTTTCTTCCACCTGTCTGGTTGTCCATGTGTATCTATCTTACCTTCCTTCTTTTGGAAGGTTCCTGACCCATCACGTTCCTTCTGTCAGAAGGAAGCTCGGTTCTGCAGGTCTCTGTGGTACTTCGGGCTCACATTCTACAACTAGACCATGCTCCCATTCATGGGGGTGGTTGATAATTCAACCACTGGTCCTTTCTTCATTAACTGATTTCTCTCCTTGGGATCTAAAGGAGGTTTATCATCCTCATCAAGGGATATTTGGGGTTATTTGATATAATCAACCCTCTCATATAGTTTTCACATTCTCCCTCTACTGATATCATGGCCAGTACTTTCAAGGCTTCACCCCCACAGTCGGTTATTGGCAACCCAAACAATAATACATTTACATTGCCCACATGCCTTAGCATGGTAATCCTATTTTATGATTAAGTTACAAACTTGGGGAAACATGGTGTTACAAAACATCATTAAAATACGTACGTGGAACAAGAACACTAATCAATAACGTCCTTCACAGGTGATAAATTTCTTTATGATCAACAATAAACCATGCCAATAGGTTTTAAATAGTTCTATCGACATACCTTTTACATGGTAGTGCGATTTCCTAAACACCAGAAGAGAATGTCACAGAATGTCGGCTACTTTCGTGTTTTTAAACCACCGGTCACCCTTCTGAGACAACCGGTCGCCTTAGCTATGAATTCTTTGGTAACCTATAACTGAATATCTCCTATTTTGGCCCTGGTTCCATCAAACGTCTTGGAAAATGTAACTTCTAGGTTAAAACCATTGAAGGATTGGATAAACTTCACCCAACTGAACTGAACCAGGCTAGCCACCGTGTCATCATGAGACAACAAATCTTGTGAGACATTTGGCTCTATCCTAAATACGGGAGCCATGAACTCGTAGGCGGTGAACTAGAAGACACAAAAACAATGTTCATCAAAATAAGAACCATGTTCTTGCAACAAAACAAACCCATAAACAATTGAAGAGACTGATATCGCATACCTGATGATAAACCGATGTTTAAGGAATTGAGGATGTGCTACCATTATTTCCCACTTTGAGTTTTGATTATCTTCGAAAAACTAGAGGACAAAAGGTTGAAAGCCACTAAACGCATGGAACCCTCACTACTTGCCACAAATAACTAACCCAAAATCGAGGACATCAATACACTTGCAGGGTAAGAATTCATAGGACAACTGATCGATCAGTTCATCAAGTGAGAATTACTTAACGTCATATTTTGATATGACAATGGTAAGTGTTAGGAGATGCATTTAGGCCATTCAGAGAGGGGAGGTTTTAATAGAACCAATCTTTGACAAGAATTTTAACTAGGTTATAGTTTTAGGCTTGATTTAATTAAAACGATCTCACATATTTCATATTGGGTTCACTTTTCCTTTAGGTCACGAGTCATGTTTATATTTTTAACATAATTCATATGGATTTCAATAAAACATAGTTCAAGAACCTTTTGATTTAGACCTTCAATCAAAGAAAACAAACAATCATCTTTAACTCATGCAAAGGGAGATTACCACAAGAGTTCAGTCAATGATCAGTAAGAAAAATGGACTTCAGTTTCATGCTTTACAGTCATGAAATTGAAGAGAGAGAACACGATAAATAAATGACACCTACATAATCACACAAACAATATAAATCCAAACAAGAATGATTAACACTAATACTCATACCTTTGTACACAAGAAACATAATCAATCTGATGTGTATAGACATACTAGGCAGTGAGCATAAGAAACGATTTTGTATTTCAAAGTCAATGAGACACAAAACAAGATGGTAGTTGGGTTGCCAACAATGGCGACTCATTGGGAGAAGTAGTTATCTCTGAACTGCCAAACTTTCATCTCAAGGAAGAAGAATAAGACTTGGATATAATTTTAAGATGATTTGAAACAAATCCACTTTAAGATCACATAATATTAAGATTAGCTCAGATTTATAGACGATTACCACGATTATAATTAGAAAAGAAGACAAAAAGAATTCTTTTACAGAGGATTATAACATGAAGGTGTGCTTTGATCGAAGGGTAACAATGTTTTATGAAAAGGACATCAATACCATTGACGGAGCCACTGCTTCCAACATGCGTTTATAGCCTCGATAGGGATGTCATTTAACCCACTCAAGTACTTTAATCCCATCCAATAGTTGTCGGTTCATGATATATACTCCCGTATAAAGTTGACTTACAAGCACATACCTGTTGTCTCTTAAACCCGACATTGCTTTGCTGCTAACAGGCTTGTTCAGTACCCCGACGAAGTTGCCTTGGTATCATGAGTGCATTTACCCGCTGCCAACAGGCTTGTTCAGTACCTCGACAAAGTTGTCTTGGTATCATGAGTGCATTTACCCACTGCCAGCAGGCCTGTTCAGTAACCCAGCGGGTGTACATACATTTCCCACACTTAAACTGTTTGAACTGTTTCAAATTGCTTTCCAATTATAAGTCTTGCAATGAGCGTTCCCTTTGACAATTGTTCTTGGATCATAAATAATTCAATCAGACAAAAAAATAGAATTTTTTTAACACCACAATCAAAAGAAAACAAAATTGTACAATACATGAAATATTTACAGATTTTTCGATCTTATTTGATCAGGAAAAATAGTTTTTTAGGGCCTGCCCATTCAATGGCAAAGTGTTTGGTTTCCCTTATAAGTTTTGCAGACGAAAGGAGCTAGGACCTAATTTTTCTGCAATAACGAATGGTCCCAACCATAGATTTTGGGTCCCAACCATAGATTTTGAAACTTGGTGTGTTCTCGTTTATCCTCATGTGCTTTATCCCACCCGAGGACCAGATCTCCTACATTGAATTTTCTATCGAAGGATGAACTTGTGTCAAACTAGTGTTTAACAATGTGTTGATGTTGATCTAATTTGTTTTTAGCTTGCATTTTGGTTTCTTCAAGTTTAAGTAAAGCGTTTATTCGACTCTCCAAAGCAAGACATTCTTCCTCCTAAACCTTCTAAGATAACTTAAGTGATGGTAACAAGACATTGGGAGGGAGGATAGCTTCTCTTCCATACACAAGGAAGAAAGGGGAGTTACCAATGGATGCTTTTGGGGTGACCCTATCAGCCCATAGTGCATTATACAAGGTTGTGTGCCAATTTTTAAGATTATTCGACACTGTTCTTTTTTGGATTTTAATTAAATTTTTGTTCGTTGATTCAGTTAGGACATTGCCTTGGGGGTAATAGATGGCATAATATTTTAACTTGATCCCTTTTTCTAGAGCATAATCATTCATTTCCAATGAGGAAAAATAAGAAGCATTATTGAAAACTACACATTTTGGTATCCCAAAACGTGTGATGATATGAGAGTTCAAGAACAAAATCACCTGATTAGTGTTGACCACTCTTAAAGGCATGTCTTCAGACCACCTGGTAAAGTAATATGTTGTCGTGAGAATGTACTTGTGCTGTTGTGAAGAGGATGGGTTAATTGGCCCTATGATATCCAGACCCCATTGCTGGAATGGCGTATCAATTGTAACAGGCTACAAAGGGAATGTGGCTTTCTTGACTCATCCTGCAGCCTTTTGACATATTGTGCATTTGTGAGCGATGGAATGAGCTTATTTAAATAGTGTGGGCCAATAGTACCCAACTCTAAGGTCTTTGTGAGCATTTGTTTCACCACCAAAGTGACCTCCGACATCACCTAAATGTAATTTAGTCAATACTTTTTCATATTCTTCCTTTTCTAGGCAATGTAGTGAACACACCATCATTTTTTTTTCTTATGAAAAGCACATCATTAATTAATTGAAAAGGTGTAGATCCGAGTCTTAGTGCTCTTCTGTTTTTGGGATTGAGATTTTGAGGGGTGGTTCCATGTGTCAAATAAAACTTAATATCATTATACCAGGAATTCAACATGGTTTGTGCACAACAGATTTTTGTTTCATGAAGCAATGTCTCGTATGGTACTAATAGTTCATTGTCAGGAAGATTAACTGAATCAACCACTAATTTGCAAAGACCTTGACCCCTAAAAATTTGTGATGGTTTAATTTCGATATCATATTCTTGAAGATAGGTCATCCAATGAGCCCTCTTTTCCCCAAGCTCTTTTTGAACTAATAAATTTTTCACTATAGGGTAAGGAACAATGACTTTAGTTTTAGATTTCAAGAGATAAGGTCTAAAGTGTTTCACTGCTTTAAAAACATAAAAGGCTTGCTGATCGAATGCGGGATAATTTAATTATGCTCCTTTAAAGGAAGAACTCATAAATGAAATGGGGTTTTCATTATTATCATTGTTTTTCTGGGTGAGTACAACAATGTATGATCTATCCGACGCGAATGTATAGAGATTAAAGTCTTTGGAAAAATCAGGATTCATCAAGGATGGAGATTCTGTTATAGTTTTTCTGATGGAATTAAAATCCATGTTTTCTTGTGATCCCAACCTAAAGAGAGCGTCCCTTTTTATCATGTTTTACAGGGGACTAACCATCTTAGAAAAACTAGGAACAAAACGTCTGACACAATTTATTTTACCAAGAAAAGATTGCATGGCCTTTTTGGACGATGGAGGGGAAAGATTGACTATGGCTTGAGTTTATTCCGGATCTATCATCATTTCATCTTTTAATACTATGAATCCAAGTAACATTCCATGATCAACAATAAAAAATGATTTCTCGGGGTTTAATGAAATACCATACTTACGACAACGTTCTAGCACACTTCTGAGGTGAGATAAGTGATCTTTTTTGTTCTTCAAAAAGATGGTAACATCATCTAAGTAAACAACCACTGATTAATTTATAAGTCTCCAAAAAGTGATATCCATGGTCCTTTTGAAAGTGGCCCCAACATTAATCAATCTGAAAGGAATTTTACGATAAACATAAGTTCCCCAAGGGGTCCAGAATATAGTTTTAAGCTGATATGATGGAGACATTAGGACCTAGTTGTATCCCGAAAAACCATCTAATAATGAAAGTCTTTCGGATCCAGATACTTATTGTAGGATCTGTTCCATGGGCAGAACGAGATAATTGTCTTTATCAGAGGCTCAATTTAAGTTGCGGAAATCGACAGAGTCATATTTATCCATTCTTTTTTCTTACTGGGACTAAGTTGGAATTCCATTGGGTGTGTCAGACATGAAAGATGATCTTAGTTGTTAACAACTTATTCAGTTCCTTTTTTACTGTGGGTTCTGACTTAGGGTGCATCTTCCTTAGTTTTTGTTGAAAAGGTTGGGATTGAGGCTTCATGGGGATTACATGTTGTATTATGTTCAGATCAAATGTTTTTTAGATCTTTGTATGTCCAAGAAAATACATATTTAAATTATTTAAACAATTTAATAAATGTAGATATTTCTTGTTGAGTACTTCCTTTGCCCAAATTAATGTTTTGAGGGTTATCCGACGTTCCTAAATTTACAGTTTCATACTGTAGCGAGGAACTATTTGTTTTACAGTTAACCACGCCTCTAAATTTGTCGTGTAAATCATACAAATCTTCTAATCTAATGACATATTTTAGGATAGAGTTTACCATGTCAGATGATATTTCAGTCGAACGAGGATAAGATATTACCAAAAAATCGTGGAGATTTTCGTCATGAGTGTTTTCATCAATTACAACATCTTGAAAAGTATCTTCCATATGCAAAAAAATTATGATCTATTTGTCATCGTCGAACACCCTCCAATTGGTGATATTATCCGGAATTGACGGCCTGAACATTAATTCGTCAGAAAATGAATTAGGAGAGAAACCTTCAACATGTAATAATTTGGATGCTACATTTGCCAACAAATCTGCTTCAAAATTACTAGATTTAGGAATAGAACTTATGTTAAAAGAGAGAAATTTATTAATCAAGTTCCATACCTCAGTCAGGTATTTTTTTAGGTGAGTAGATAGACAGTGAATAACATTTTTCACCTATTTGACTACAATTTCAGAGTCATCAAATGCCACTAGGCATTGGACATCAAGGTCAATGGCTTTCTTGAGTCCCTGCAGGAGAGCTTTATATTATATCGTATTATGTGTACAATCAAATTCTAATCTACAAGCAATGAATGTCTTATTACCTTTAGGGTCTATAAATAAACAACCAACACCGACTCCTTCACGTGATTTTGATCCATCAAAGTATAAAGACCAAATTTCATCATTCTCGCAATTATTTACAATATTTACATCATGTTTAGAGGTTGATACTTGAGTGCAGAATGATATTTCAGATTGTTGATTCGGGTCTGCATTAGTAGATAGTTCAGCCACAAAATTCCCAAAGAAAGTATTCATACCTTGACTTTCTAATGCATTCACACTGCGGACAAAAGGTTCATTTGAATCATTTAGATCTGCAACAACGTATTTCAAATAGCGTTCCCTGTTAATTCTAAGCTTATTTGGCTAACCATTTATTGGTAACCATAAGTGAGACCAATATGTGGCAAAAAAACCATGAAGTTTCTCAGACCAATCTCTGCTCATGAACATTCCATATGCCTCTAGAATATCAACGACTACTATGTCAATTACCTGGTGCACTTTCGGGTTAGATGAAAATATGTTCAATACATCTTTAAGCTCACCAACCACTATGACATTAGTTCTTTCCAGCTAAATGATTTTCAAATCAGAAGGTTTAACAACAATATTGATCTTTTGACAAACATATAAAGGCATCACATTCGATGAAGCCCCATAATCCACGATACAATTATGCACAATGCTATTGAAGATTTCAAATGTTAACAGAGATGGTGGTACATTTTTTCATCGTGTGGGAGAAGAAGTCTCTTGATTTTTATCTGTTGTATCTGAGGCTATTTTATCTAGATTTCCTACACTTTTATCCAGAGTATCCTTCTTTTTATTATAGTCTTCATGTACCTTTTTGTCTACAACATCCTTTCTTTTATTAATGCTATTTTCTGCCGAGTTTTTGTCTAGAGGATCTTTCTTTTTACTGTTATTGGCTATGCTTTGTAACATTTGTTAACACTCAAAAATTTCTTTGGGTTGTATCAGGGAAACCCCAAGGTAAGTATTTCAACCAACTTTAGATTGTATTATGACCTATACAATCAGAGAGGGCTCTCTCAGATGTCTAATGACTGGTAATAACTCAAAGGATTCATCAATAAGCACATAGAGGTCAGATTCTACTATAAGATAGGTTTGTTTTGTTTTAAAGAGATGGTAGGACAAGCAAGAGATAAAGTACCATTGGGCAATGGGGTCAAATTCTGAAATACTATGAAGATTTAACAGAGTTGTGTATTCCTCAGGGAACAGAGGAAAAATAAGCACACCTTTTCAACAATAAACAATATTCGGATGATGGCAAGACAGAAATAAGAAAATCCCATTACGGACGAGAGCATTTAATAATGATGAATTCTCATTTGTAACTTTAGAAGAAATAACATGAAGGCTGCCGACAATGAACAAAGCACCTAACAAAGGGTGAATTCCGGACCCGCAATGATTAAAACATGACACTTGCATTAACTATATGAAGGGAACATCTATCAAGGATGAATTTCGATCATTTACTTTTAGCTATGCTTATAATAAAGAACATAAATGAAATGAATGTGAATTGGGGAAAAACACACTCAAAGGGGACACTGTGATGAATCTATGCTATAAAAAACACTCTATGCTTGTATTAAAATTCATGAGAAAATACAGAGTTTTCAGCTACAAAGGAAGGCCTCTCTCCAATCAGTCGAACCCCTCCACTTTTATAATGATAAAATATATACCAATGAAATTTGCAAACTATTCCTCATTTACTGGAATCAAAATCAACTAAAATAAATATGGTTGAAACAATTTCGAGTTGGTGGAGTTGGTGGAATCAAATGGAGTCAAATATCTCGCCACCTGTTCATTTGACTCTCATCTGTTGTTGATTGCATGCCTTAAAATATGAGATTTCCCTAAAAATATGCAATTGGATTCTTGGACTATTGATCATTCTCCTTGAAACCTGGATCTCATTTCATTTGCTTGACCAAAATTTCTGGAGAAGATTTCGAGGTTTTGAATATGCTGTCCATCTTATCTGATTTAGGGAGATTTGAAAAGATTTATATCTTCTCACTTCCAAGTGATTTGTCACCAAATGATCTGCCACCTTTGCGTAGCAAATTTGAGCTACTATCACGCAATTTCTACCTACAACGTTTGCGTAGCGCACTTCATCTTTGAACTATCGATTTTTTTCCTTGATATCTGCACTTCACTGCTAAATTTGTGCCTAATAGAATGGGATGTTCTACTATTTTTACCTTATCTACCCCTCGATTTGCTGATATCTATGCTACTCGAATATCTGGATCTGATAATGAAAGTCCAAGATATGTTTTGAAACGTGGAAACATGCATGGACAATCTTTTCAAACGCTAGTGTTATGTCCCATAAAAATTGGGATATTTGATTTAAATGATGATCTCGTTGATATTTTATTTTTATTTACTAGTATTGCTCCCAAAAATCAAGGATCTGCATTCCTCTGCCAGGTGTCTTACCACTGCTTAAATGATACCCAAAAAACTGTGCCTTTGATAATACTTCATTTATCGTTTGGTGTGATAATGATAAACTTCATAGCATAACAAGTGTTTGGAACCCATAATGGTGGATCAAGATAGAAATTGTGCCTTGCTTCTTGTATCTATTTTGACAGCACGAACAATATTGACCACCATTTGATGATACATCTCAATGGATCTTCCTGGAACACCAATACCAAGGAAGAAATTTGCAATACCTACTACATTATCTTCGAGAACATTTATCTTCACATGAATAACTGTTGCGAAGGCTTTAAGTCCACGCACAATGAAAGAAGTAGTTGAGAGTGAGCCTCCATTTTCCCTACTAGCATCAACTGGATTTTCATCAAATTATAATGACCCATCCTCATAACTTTCAAAGTTATCAAAAAACTTGATTATATCATTCTTGACCAATCAAATCTTTGACTATTCAATGTTAGACTCTACCAATGCCATGGACCTGAAAATACCTCAATGCCTGATAGATTTCCTCCAGAATTACATAAGATCCATCCTTTTTGGGTAAAAATAACTCGATAGTTGTAGATACGTGGGTTTCTAACATAGGTTCGAATAGAGCAACTGCCCTGCATAGTATTGTTATGAAGGCCTACAGAGTGAGATCATTGGGTTCTTTGAAAGCTCAATGTAAACAAATCACTTGGAGTTTTGCTATCATTTAGCCTCTCGGTGTAGCTTCCTCGTGGCTTGGTGATCGGTCTTGATTTTGGTCCTCGATACTTGACACTTGAAGTAGGCTATCTTGTGGCTTGGTAATAAATGGTCAACATCTGGATACTTGGAAACTTGGGCTCTCGAGCATGGCATATACCTGGGCATATTTTATGTTTCTACATATGGGACGTATCCCACATGCATGAGAATGGATGCGCTTTAAGTGTTTATATACACCAACACTGCCAGCACTGTTCGATGCGTTGAGAACAGTGGCACCTCTTCTTGGGCTCCTCCTCAATGTGACTTTGTTTGGCGCTTGTGCTCTGGATCTGACTTGACTTATGTTGTGTTGTGTGGCAGGTGCTTGGATCGATACATGAAGTATCTCTCGGTGTTGATCTTAGACTTGGAGATTGGGATTTTCCCAATACATTTTGATAAAATAAACTTAGGCCCTGTAATAAGCCCGAGGGCACAAAATTTGCTTTAGAAAAAGGCGAAATTAGCTAAAAAAGACAAAAACACTTTATATTTGCTCCTTTGCCAAATTTATTAATTATTTTCCCTTTTTATGAGCTCGAGACCAAAATGCTCCTTCAAAACCATTTTCATTTGCCAATTTTATAGATTTTTTCCAAATGCCAAATTTTACTCTTTGACAACAATGGTGCCATCAACTAGCGTGCATGTGCTACGTAATCACCCAAAACCTTCGAAGTGCTACAAAATCATCGTTACAAAATGATGTCAACACAAGTGCTATGAAATGATTAAATTAGCACGAATCTATGGAGTGCCAACATTGGCTCCAAGTAGGGATGGCGTCCTCCCTGTGTGGCGACAAAGATCCTGTAGACCAAGTGCCTATCCATTGGGATGCTCCCAAACCATGTGTGTAACCTGTTATGACCTCTCACCTATAAACTGTGACCTAATTTGCAACCGACCAACTCTGCAATTGGAACTAAAAATCAAACTGAAACTGTAACTGTAACTGTACATGATGCTCAACTGTGAGCTTATTCACACTCTTACCTACCCTAAGCTGAATGCATTGCCAAATCAAGTGAAGTCAAAGATCCAGTGCAACCAAGCAAGCACTTTGTCCACAAATTTAATTCATTGCATGTTCTTATTCAAAGACAAAATGAAGGACCTACTTGATGGAAACTCAAATAAAAACTTGAATTTAAATTCAATGTGAATAAAATCTGAAAAATTTAGGCCCACTTACTTGTTGGGTATGTGTTATATTCTTTGCATGTGTGTGTGTGGGCACGTCAGATTCGACAACTGCGTCTAACGATCCCTCTAGTAGTG
>JZKD02S0622428.1:0-15796 GCA_000966675.3 Picea glauca | reverse complement strand
AGAAAACAAACTCGCAGCCTTTTAATACCAGAATGGAATATAGTCGTATTTTGCTCCTATTTTTATATATGGTGGCAACCGTCCATAAAATTCTGGAGTCTCAGACAGGGAAATTTTATGATTTCGAAGCACTATCGTAAAACATGGTCGGAAAGTTTTGCTTTCCAACAATTACTATTTAAATCGCCCGTGTCAGATCCGTATGGCTTGTTTGCTCTCTGAGAAAAGAGAATTTGTGGTATATGCAGGAAACATTGCATAATAACAATGTGAGCATTAACAGAATGGACCTGGCCCTGGCTATAATAATATATGATTTCCTCATTCCTTTTCTCGTGAACTCACATGTCCCGGAAACTGTTTATAACCGATCAAACCAGCAGGTCGGGTGATCAAATCACACCACACCAACTATCCTTCTTCATTTCCCTGCCGATTAAGCATTGTTGTGCGGTGATCATCCTCCCGAGCCCTACCTATCTATCCCATTATATGAATTGTATTGAATCAGCACATCAAAGACAAGCGCACGGGCGCCGAAATACTTAGTGGGTTTACAAATTAAAAGATTAAAAATAGGACGGTTGGAGTCCTGGTGCGGTCGTAGGAATAGTCTAGATGGAACTTCAAAGCTTTTAAATAGACCCATCTGTTGAACTCACATACCATTGAAGTCAGGCAAGTAGTTATAGTTTCCCTCTGCTTAATATTAAAAAAGATAAGACAGGCTTCTAACTTCTCTAGAAATGGAAGCTCTAGTTTGCTCAAGCCATTCTCGTGGATTGATCTTGCTGGTTGTTAGTTTTATTTATTTGATTTCAGCTGCGTTTAGAGGTGTTCATGCTAGATTGCATTTTCACAAGAATTCTAGTAAACATGGAGATGAGGGGAACGCCTTTGCTCCGGAAGGATCCCTGAATTATTCTTCAAACAACTGTGATTCCACGTTTAACGTGCAATCTTATGGTGCCCAAGGAGATGGAGTGACAGATGATTCTCAGGTATATGCAGTGATAAATTTTAAATGTCCAGCGAATTCCTGAGCTTCTGTAGCCTAAGCTTCTCGTTGTAGGATTTAGTTATATTATATTTGTTAATGCAACGTTGACAAATCTCTGAATATTGTGAAAAAAATTATAATCGTAGAAGTAATTTCAAAATGCCATAAGATATGATAGCTTTGTTCTGGTATATATTTCTGTATGGGCATTTCAATTGGCATGCCTGCTATTTAATTACATCAGAATCCATTTTGTATAAGCAATGTAAATTAGATCTCTTGTTCTTATCTATATTTCTGTGCAGGCATTTCAACTGGCATGGCAGGCTGCCTGCCAAGTGGAATCAGCAGTCGTCCTTATCCCTGCAGGCTACTCTTTCATGATTCAGTCTACTACGTTCCATGGGCCTTGCAAAGACGGCATGACGTTTCAGGTGAAAATCATTGTAACATCTTATGCTGCACTGATTTTCTTAAGTACGGTGAATGAACTGGTAAAAGCTCATTGATACATTCGATTCGATTGAATTCAAGGTGGATGGCGTTCTGAATGCGCCTGATGGTCCCGACTGCTGGGCTAAAAATTCCAGTAAACTTCAGTGGATTATGTTTGAACGGACAGATGGGCTGAGTGTTCAGGGGAACGGCCTCATTGACGGGAGAGGAGAAAACTGGTGGAATCTGCCCTGCAAGCCACATAGAGTAATTCATCTTCCTTCGATACAATTTTCATAGTAAATATAAGCTATACAATTTTACTGTTTAGTATAAGTAGCATGGAGTTGTAGCAATTAGTTGCAATGTGACTAGAATTGGTTTGGTGTTATATCTTCTATTAACATAATGTTAATGTTGATTGACTGTTCAGTGAGTATGCTTCCTTGTATGTTCCCTCAGCCTTACTCTCCTCTGTGAAACATACTATATACCTGTGCATATATGAAACACCAGTTAAATACATATCTTTGGCGTCTTATAATAGCTTATATGAATATAAAATCTCCTTTCCTCTCCTTCTTTACTGTTGTGTTGTCATACAAAGCTTCACAGTCGATTCGCCTTGATTATCTCATGCTTATTGTTTTCTGTTTTCTGTTTCCGCTCAACGCAATACAGGGACCAGACGGCACAACACTTCCCGGCCCTTGTGAAAGCCCCACAGTGAGTATCTTATCTTAAGCAGTGCACATGACATAAAGTTTGGAGCTAAAAAAGACCAGAAAAGTTAATTTTTCCGATGGTTTTTCAACTGTACAAAAGCTTAAACGAGGTAAAACATCCTATTCCAGCATTCTTATCTGACGTTTTATGTGTATTTCTCAGGCTATAAGATTCTTCGACAGCTCCAGATTGGCTCTAAGAAACTTGAGGATCAAAAACAGCCCACAGTTTCACGTCCGGTTTGATGAATGTCACTCGGTCCTCGTCGACGGCATAATCATCCAGTCTCCGGCATTGAGTCCCAACACAGACGGCGTGCATGTTTCCGGCACCCAGTCTGTACGAATACACAACTCACGCATCAGCAATGGTGAGCCCTCATTTCCAGGAAACTTGGAATCCATTAAAATGACCCAAAAAAAAGATGGAGTGCAAATTGAATGGTTACTTCAGGCTATAGGAGAGTTTTAAGGATAGATTGTATCATAAAGATTTCATCGAGGGTTTCTCTCATGATATCGCAGGAGATGATTGCATATCGATCGTTTCTGGTGGCTCAGACATTGATATACAAAATGTGACATGTGGACCTAGTCACGGGATCAGGCATCTTTCTTTCTCCCTCCCTCACATGTTGTCTTATATGTTGTCTGCTATCAATATTAATTACAATCAAACAGTACTCATCGTATAATTACTATTGATAATTCTCATCAGCATTGGAGGACTCGGGAATCACTATTCACAAGCCTGTGTTTCCAATATAAGCGTGAGCAACACGGTCATTAAGGACTCAGACAATGGCCTGCGAATCAAGACATGGCAGGTAAAATATAAAACGCACAGTATTTTCTAATCAGTCCAAATGCATTTATTACAAAATAGTCCGTGGCCATTTTAGCCCATTTTTAGCTGGCTCATTGGCGCAGGGTGGCATCGGATCAGTTACTGGCGTGACCTTTCAGAATATTTACGTGCAGAACGTCAGAAATCCCATCATAATTGATCAGTTCTACTGTTTTACCAAGGGTTGCAAAAATGAGAGTGAGGCGGTTTACGTTTCTGATATTACTTACAAAAAAATCCGTGGAACTTACGATGTGAGGAGCCCCCCAATGCATTTTGCATGCAGCGATGCTATTCCTTGTACCAATATAACTCTGGCCAATATTGAGCTCTTTCCAGCACAGGGACAGATGATAGACGATCCATTCTGTTGGAACGCTTACGGAACTATACAGACTCTTACCATTCCACCGGTTACATGCTTGCATGATGGCAATCCACTGTCCACAATTGAAAACATACACTCTTGCTCATAGTGACTACAATCTATAATTTCTCCATGTGACCACAGGCTTGTAAATTACTATTAAGTTCTGGTCATATCTCCTTTGGTTTTATACTGTACAAATTTAAGGCATTGACAAAGTATTACTACAGTGTGCCATTACTATAAATCCCTATATTTTATTAGGATCATGAGTGTAACAGTTCTTCAATGTGAAATGCCAGATGGATTCCAGTGCCATTGAGGTAACTAGTGAATCTTTGCAGCATCGAAGAGTACTGCACTATGATGTTTCAAATCCAAAAAGGGCTCTTGTGATCATCTGAAGCTATTTTCAGTTTCACATGAGTCATACCAGGTAATATGCCATTGCATATGGATTCCAGTGCCATTGAGGTAACTAGTGAATCTTTACAGCATCAAAGAGTACTGTACTATGAAGTTTCAAATCCAACAAGGGCTCTTGTGATCATCTGAAACTGTTTTCAGTTTGACATAATTCATCCCTATGTTGTATTAGGATTATGGGTGTATTAGTTCTTTGTAAAATGCCATTGCACATGGATTCCAGTGCCATTGAGGTAGCTAGCGAATCTTTATAGCAATAAAGAGTACTGTAGCTTGATGTTACAAATAAAAAAAACGCCTCTTTTGATCATATGAAGCTGTTTTCAATTTCACATAATTCAGTGATGACTCTCATGAAGCTGATTTGCTTTTAACTTTTGTCTTTTGTTAAAGTTCTTGGGTTGCCTGGAGAGTACTGGTTTGTATTGTCTGTCCGTGCTCATGTCGGCTTTACCAATCCTCTGAGTCCATGGGAAAATTAAAAAACCATCCGGTTTTGCCATCTGACTTTTGTGCCAAAAGGGCTTTTGACCAAGCGAATGGGAATTGTGTAACTTAAACGTGAAAACGCTGAGATGACATGAGTGGGGCAGAGTAAGCTAAATTCGTCTTGTAGCAAAGGATTATTAAAAGTTTAAGGTCATCTAACTTTTGTATATGGTAGATGCCTTACAGGATTTTATTTAGTTTTAATTAAAAATTCTGGAAAATGAGAAATTTAAAAAAAAAGTTGTGACATAGGTAATTAGTTTATGTAAATAAAAAATATAATTTTTATATAAAAATATTATATATAATAATATATTTTTTAAATAGTTTTTAATAAAATTGAATAGATTTAATGATTAAGAACATGTATTTTTTTGGAAATTAAATATTTTTTTTTAAATTATATGTTCAAATCCAAAAATTATACTAATAATTTTAACAAAATTATTATTTTTAAATCCTAAAATATTATTTTTTAATAAAAATCAAATGCATAAAATATTAAAATATATATTCAAGATTTTTCAAGTTAGTGAATCCATTTATACAATCAAATCAACAATTACAATCATTTTATTTAATTTTTTCAAAAATTGTTGGGATGAGACAAAGTGAATCCAAAAACCAAAAACTGTCAATTTTTTTCTTTTCAAAATAGGATTTCAACTCCATCCCAATTTTCATTACCCTACTTGAAATTTTTGAACATGTAGTGTTGGTGTATTTTCAAGTAGTGTTGGAGTTTCAAAACTAAATATTACATCAAATGGTTTTCATAATTCTATTACCTATTTTTATAATTAAAAAAAATATTAACTAAATTCACAAAAAAAAATTAATCATATTAATCATTCAAATCTACAAACCCAACAATTTTTCACTAGATTTCAGGCAAATATTCCCTGAAAAAATCATCATTTCTTAGAATTTTTAGCCTACCGCATAAGTAAAGACCTTGGCTAGCTATTCTAAAAAATGGTTTTTTTCACAGGAATCCGGCTATATAAATTTACACAAATCACTATTTTTTGTTGTGCAAAATTCATTTTTGAATGCAGAAATGGATTCAGCAAGCTGAAAAACTCCCAAAACACTAGGTTTCTACAAAAATAATCACTCAAATCTACAAATCCAACAATTTCTCGCCAGATTTCTAACAAATATCCCCTAAAAAATCATGATTTCATAACCAATCACTTAAATAAATAACCAATCACTTAGCAAATAACTTAATAACTTACTGACAATTTATATGTCTACAATTTTATAGACAAATCGTCCCTGACTAACAATTTGACTATAGAAATTGACAATTTATCTGTCAAATTCCATCACTGTACTGTAGTCAAATTCTATTCCTGCTGTCAAAGTAGAGCCCATATCGCATCGCTCATAATTATGATTGTCATGAACGGTTTTAATCGATTTGCTTAGCTCCGAATATGTACTTTACTTGAACCAGACTACGTCGACATTATAGTCAAATTATGCCTCATTGTTATGACGCCATTTTATGTGGCTTTTAAATTAATTAATTATTAGTTTAACTTAGTTTAAGGGTTAAAATGTTTTGTTTATCTATATAAATAGAACTGGAGTACCCAGTTTTCGAAATCCTGAGAAAATTGCTATTTCCTATAAAAACTTACAACGAAAGTAGTAAACAAAGAGATTTGAAGTACAGGGAACCATCTCTTAAATCTGGTTCGATATGGAAAAGGAAAAGGTAAAAGTCATCCAAACTGAATCCGACAATCAGAGAAGCGGTAAAAATAATAAAGCTGGACCAGCACCAAAATTATATATAGAGAGAAAGAGAGAGAGTCAGCAGAGGCGGCTGTTAGTGGTGGGGTGAGACTGAGACTGAGACTGAGACGGGGACTGTGAGTTTTGCTCGCTTTCGCTTTTTGACTGACGCCAACGCCAATATATTGTATATTCTTTGCGCGCGTGCAATGGAGTTATCCACAGTGCTGGGCTGAACTATCATTTCATCCACTAGTGATAAATCCTTGAATTCTGTCGAGAAATTAACCTGGGCAGCACGGGGCAGAGCAAAGCGTTTGGTATGAAGCTTTAATCGACTGACAATTGTAGACAGGAAATGTGTGTTTGCTTCGTGAACATACCACAAATCAAATTATTCTTTGGACCCACAACTAACCTGTCTTTAACCGATAAATGTACTGTCCTTCCCAGTGCTTGCAGGTGGACTGCCAGCCTAACTAATCTTACCATATCGAAAAATTTAGTGGGCTTCTTTCAATTCAGGAAAAGTGAAATTGCACTCAGTCCACAGGTGGAAAGGAAGTTAAAGGTCATCCATAAATAAAATGTGTGGGGGATGTCCACCTACAGGCTACAGCACTCTCTTTAAAGTTTAAAATATTTTGAAATTCAGAGTTTGTTCCTTGAGATCCCATAATAATAGTTTTCTGTTTTCAAATTGAGGCAACTTTGGCAGCCTTAAACACGTCCACTGAAAAGATGAACAAGTTTGTTAAAAGGAATCGCACAAGAAACCATGCATAGATTTTCAATTACGTTTAATAGATTGGTCCATTGCTTTCTACTGGAAAGGAGATCTGTATTATTAGTTGATTAGAGATCTATATTTTTATCCTCGAATCTTATTTAATACCTCTTTTGATCATGATATAATTTTTAACTTGATTTCCATTGGTGTCATGGTTTTTTTCATAATGAAAACTTTCACATTTCACATCGAAAGAAGCATTTTTTACTGCAGCCATGGCTGATAAAAATACATAGCCTACGTAGCCACATTTTGGAGATAATAATATGTCATGATGAAAACTTTCACACTTCACATCGACAGAAGCATTTTTCACCGCAGCCATAGCTGATAAAGATTGACAGATTACGTAGCAACATTAATAAATTGTCATGGTCTTTGTCATCATGAAAACTTTCACACTTTACATCGAGAGAAGCATTTTTCACTGCCGCCAAAGCTGATAAAAATTGATAGCCTACGTAGCAACATTTTGCAGATAATAATCTGCAATACCTCCGTGATGGTGAGTGTCGAAAACAACCTCAAATGTTATGATAAGGCGTTTCCTTTGATAGCGAGGACAGGGATGTCTAAAAGTTAATGAAGTCTGGGAAAGTTGAGCGATGTTACATCCAAGTAATATGCAATAAATTTGGATTATTTAAGACAATAGGCAGGGTTATAGATATGGGTAGGAATTTCAAAATAAAATAGTTCATAAAATTTGATGGTTTTAACAACTCTATTATTATTATTATTAGGTTTTAAGTTTCAAGGAAGAATATTGACATTAATTTAAAGTTTTTAATTGATAGGCAGATTGTCCCTCAAATTCCATGTTTTAAAGTTTTAAAAAAAAAACAAATATACTTATTTTAAGAGTTATTAATTGAAAACATTTTTTTTTTTATTCGCTGAAAATCATTAAACCAATATAGATTCATCTTAACTCTAGATCTATCATGGGTCGATAGGGATCAAATCCATCTAGGTGCAAACCTCCTTTTAGAGTGAAAAATTTGAGGAAATGTTTGCACCTCGATGGATTTGATCCATCTCTGCACATGATAGATCTGGAGTTAAGATAGATATGGAGTTAAGATGGATCTATGTTGGTTGCACTCGCGAGAACGAACTTGAAATTTTTAGATGATAATGTTTATGTATATGTATATGTTTAAGATTGTAAGGTACCAGATCTATTATAATAGTTGAAAACAGAAATATTGCAGAGAATAACAACGAAACAACACAATCACACACCAAAATAATACCTTTATTGATACAAAACAATGTTCACTTGTCTCTTCGAGGGGGCAACCTCAAACAGAACAATTCTCAAGAAAAAACTTATCATGACTCCTACTTTTATTTATACTAATTCTATATTTTAAAGATCATTCTAGAGGAAGATCCTTCTAAAAGCGAAAGCTTCTATTAGGTCTTCTTATATTGACTTATTTCAATTTATTAAATAGGCTTTATTAACTAATGTCAGTCTTTATTACATGGAAATATATTATTCTATCCACTGAGTTTGTCGTTCCGATGCAAAACACCTCAAATATGTTTCTAGACACTTGTTGACAACTTCAGTTTGGCAATCAGTCTAGGGATGATAGGCGGTGTTGATATGCAATTGGGTGCCCTGGAAAAGGAACAATTATTGCCAAAAATTGCTTGTAAAAGTGGGATCTCAGTCAGAGACAATAGAATGAGGCATGCCATGAATCTTGAAGATATTATACATGAAAATTTGAGCCATCGTGGATGTTGTGAAAGGGTGTTGGAGAGCACAAAAATGAGCATATTTGGAAAGACGATCAACTACCACCGTGATGATTGATTCATTGCCTGATTTAGGTAAGCCAACAATGAAGTCCATAGAAATATCCTTCCAAATAGCCGACAGAATCGAGAGTGGTTGTAGTGTTCTCGAGGTCTTGACTGTTTCTCCCTTATTCTGTTGGCATACATCACATTCAACTACAAAGGTGGAGACATCTTATTTCATACCATCCCCCCAAAAAAAATGTTTGACTCGTTCATAGGTTTTGGTGAACCCGGAATGCCTAGCTATGGGAGAAGCATGAAGCTTTGAAAGCATCATAGATTTAAGTTTTTATTGTTTGATGAGATACAAACAAACTTTGTAGCGAAGCTCATTATTGTGCCAAGAGTACCCGAGAGAAACTGAAGAATTGGCTTGCAATTGTTGGATAAGGCCAGAAATGTTAGGGTCTTGCAGCCATTCCTAGTGAACAACTTGGAGTCAATATGGTATAATGAAGGAGAGAGAAAAAAGGGATCCTTTGTTTTCATACTTCCTAGAAATAGAGTCAACAACATCATTTTATTTGTCCTTCTTGTAAATTATCTAATAATCATAGCCAAAGAGATTGGTGACCCATTTTTTTTACTCTATGGAGGAAATTCGTTGTTCTAGAAAAAACTTGAGGCTCTGATGATCTATTTTAATTTGGAAGCGTTGCCCCAAGAGATAAGGACGTTAGATATCCACAACATGCAGAATAGCCAACATTTCTTTTTCATAGATTGATTGTCCCAAATGACGCTCCGAAAATTGTTTGCTAGTGAAGCCCATTGGTTGTCTTTCTTGCATGAGAACGACGCTAATTCATTTCTTGGATGCATCACATTCTAGGACAAAAGTCTTTTTGAAGTCGAGAAGGGTCAGGACAGGAGTTTTGCACATAGCCTCGAGAAGGGTCAGGACAGGAGTTTTGCACATAGCCTCTTTCAAAGCATGGAAGGCTTGATCAACTACAGTAGTCCAATTGAAAGCATTCTTTTTAAGGAGAGAAGTGAGAGGTGTTGCAATTTTTCCATAACTTTTAACAAATTTGCGAAAATAGCCCATTAAACCCAGAAAGCCACGCTAGATCTTGATATTTTGGGGGCAAGGCCAATCCTGCATAGCTTCAATTTTTTTAGGATCCACCCTTACACCATCCTTGCCAACACTATGACCCAAATACTCCACTTATGAGGCTCCAAAGGAACATTTAGATTGTTTGAGGAAACATTGGTGTTGAGAAAGGAGATGGAGAACTTGATCCACATGGGAAAGATGGGTTGTCGATGTTTTACTATAAATGAGAATATCATCAAAGAAAACTAAGACGAAATGACGAAGAAAATGATAGAAGACATAGTTCATGAGACTTTGGAAAGTAGATGGGGCATTACACATGCCAAAGGGCATGACCAAGAACTCATAGTGGCCCTCATGAGTTCGAAAGGCCATATTGGGAATGTTAGCCTCTTTCATACGTATCTGGTGGTACCCAGAATGAATATCAAGTTTAGTAAAGTATTGAGCACCACTCAAGTCATCCAATAGATCATCAATGACAGGAATGGGAAACTTCTCTTTGATGGTGAGTTTGTTGAGAGCACGAAAGTCGGGAAACATGCGCCACGTGCCTTCTTTCTTGAGGACCATGACCACAAGAGAAGAATAGGGGTTGGTACTATGGCGGATGACACCCACGTCGAGCAATTCGTGAACAATTTTCTCAATTTCATTCTTCTTGGAAAAGGGATGACGATATGGGCGGACATTGGAAGGAAGACTGCTCGGAACTAGAGGAATGGAATGATCATGAACATCGTGGGAAGGGGCAAGGCCATGGGGAGTGTAAAAAATATTCTGGTGTTTGGAGAGTATAGATTGGAGGTCAGTATGCACAAATGGCGTCTCAACGGCTTGAATGGCATTGAGTTGGGTAATAATGCCTGAATAGCCTTTTTTGAGGAGATTTTCCATTCAATGGGAATTGATGATCTCAAGGGAGCCTATTGTGGTACCTTGAAACTTAGACTGTTTTTCGTCCTATTGAAATTGCATGGTCAATTTTTTAAAATCCACGAGGATGGGACTGAGAGTGGGTAACCATTCTGCACCCAACACAATGTCACAGCCACCCATGTCGATAGCAAACATATGAGATTTCAGGTTGTAATGGCCAATTTGGAGACACACATTTTCACAACGCCCCCCACATTTCATGGAACCTCTGTTGGCAATCATGATTTGAAAATTGTTGACTGCATGGATATAACAATGGGTTTCTTGAGCAATGCATTAATGAATGAAATTATGAGTGCTACCACCGTCAATGAGAATGATGACCTTCCGATATTTTATGTAGCCAATTAGCTTGAGGGTTTGGGGAGCAGAGAAGCCAGTGAGTGCATTTAAGGAAATGACGGGTTCAACTTCTAGTGGATTAGATGGAAAAGTGATATGAGTTGGCTCAAAGAGCTCTACTGCATGAGAAACCTCAGTATCTTCATCAACAACATCCTCAGAGATGGCCATGAACAACTTATGTTCCTTACACTTGTGCCCCAGAAAATATTTTTCATCACAATTATAACAAAGACCCTTGAGTTGGCATTCAGCCATTTCTACCTGGGTTAATTTTTGGATCTTGAGAGGGGTGGGATGAGGGGCAAGAGTGGGAGGGAGAAGACACAGAGAGAAATAAGGTTTGTGGTGTTCGGAAAAAACAACATGTTGGGCTTCCTTGGAACGTTGAGTAGCTTCCAACCAATTCTGGGGGCGAGTCATGAGGACTTAGGCCCGGATTTCCTCTTTGAGGCCACTGATAAAGCATTCTTTGAAAAACATATCACACATGCCCTCTGTTCTGAAAGATAATTTTTCAAATGTTGCGATAAACTCTTCCATGGTACCAGATTGTTTCAATTTGGTCAAATGGCCTAGGGAGTGTGTATCAGTGTCAAAGCGGTCATAAAGTTCAACCACAAACTGTGTCTAGGTTACATATCCTTGGCATGATTTTTTATGCCATTGCCACAATTGCCAATGTTCAGGATCCAAATAGAGGACATCGTAACAAATTTTGGCCAAGTCACAAGTGATGCCATATAAGGAGAAGTAGTGCTCCATTTGAGTGAACCAACCAGTGGGATATGAGCCATCAAATTTGTTCACCTCCACTCATGGAAGATGAAGATCACGATGAAAAGGGTTGGACTGAAACTGCTAGGAATTGGAGGAAGTTGTACCTTCGAGGTTAGAAGGTGGGTTAGATGATGAATGGAGTCCGGGAATGGGAATTTTTTCCATGACCTTGGCAACAAATGAGTCAAGATGAGATTAAAGGTGGGATGCAAGTTGGCTGGAAAGGTGGGAGTTGATGTCCTTCCTCAATTCCTCTTTCATGTGGTCAATTTGGGAGTCGAGGTGGGTAGTGATGTTTTTTTCAAGATCTTGGTTGCGAGTGGTGGCCATGGTGAGGGGAAAACACAGGAAGAGGTGGAAAATAGAGGTGGTGGAAAAGGGCGGGTGGCTCTACGGAATGACAAGGATAAAAAATGATAGATATCACTGGGATCAGGACGAAAATAGGAGTTCAATGGAATAGGTCCCCAGTAGAGGTGTTGGGAGGGATTAGGACCACCGAAAAAAAAAAAAACTGAAAAATGATGGGTATCACTACGATCAAGAGGAAAAAAGGAGTCTGATGGGATAGGTTTCATATAAAGGTGTAGGCAAGCCCCAAATTTTTTTTTTTACTCCTGTAAATTTATACTCTGATTTGAATAATATTGCAGTGTCAGAATGCCCAAATTCTTAATAGGAAAAAAACTGTGCCAAAATGCCCAAATTTGATAAGGAGAAATCTTGTATATTCTCTTTCTGTGTTGCTTGTGTCCCATGGGTTAGGATTTGTTAGGGCTTCTATAGACAAGGGTTTTCCATGTTCCATAGCTCTATGATATATGTGTGAGTTCGAACAATAGTACTCGACCCAATATCTTAGGGCGCCAACTAAGAAGGGTAGATCGTACCCTTATCTTTACTACCCGATTACCCAAGTACTTGAGAGTATCTTCCCAAGTGTTTTTCTTGGTGGCACTATAGAAGTCAGGTATTCGATCGGTTTATTTATGGAGGGCTTGAGGATATCTAGGTCAATCCATATACAAGTGTTGTCTGATGCACTACCACTTGAAGGGGTACCAACAGGGGTTACACGGGTAGCTAACAATGTGTGCTTAAGTACCACTTGTAGTTCTTGTGTGTATGTTTCCTCAACCACGGATTTATGCGTTTAATGATAGATATCTATAACTTTAAGACGTCGGAATACATCTATACGCTAAAAAAAATAACCCACAATTTTATGCCAAAGAAAGTGATATGATACCACTTGTAAGGTATCAGATCTATTATAATAGCTGAAAATAGAAATATTGCAGAGAATAACATCGGAACAACACAATATATGAAATCACAACACCAAAATAATACCTTTATTGATAGGAAACAATGTTCACTTTCCTCTTCGAGGGGGCAACCTCCAACAAAGCAGTGTTCTATTATAATAATTCTCAAGACAAAATTTCTCATGACTCCTAATCTGATTTATACTACTTATATCTTCTAAAGATCATTCTAGAGGAAGATCCTTCTAGAAGCAAAAGCTTCTATTAGGTCGTATTACATTGACTTATTCCAATTTATTAGATAGGCATTATTAACTAATGTTGGTCTTTATTACATGTAAATATATTATTTTATCTACGTGAGGGGTTAGGAAGGTTAGGTCCCTAACAAAGATGAACTTGATACTTTGAAATTTACATCATTATGAATCCAAATAATAACAAAATAACAATGTTTAGTGATGAAAATGTTAAATAATAACAAAATGGAATGGTTAAGATATTGAATAACATATATACTACATCATATCATCATATCAGTAAGTAATGTATATTGAAAAACTCATATATTACATAGTAGTTGATCTCAATCTATCTTCTTCCCTTTTTTTATATGGAAATGGAGGTTGAAATTGGAGACCATGCAAAGCTTTATTGCAGTAAAAGTGAGACCTTGAAGAATTTTAGAGCTCCAAAGTCTTTCACATTTTATATATCTTAATATTATAATGGTGTTAATATGCAAATACTAATAGATAAATCGCACAGTATAGGACTTCAACCTATCTCACACTTGAAATCAATATAGAGGATTAGTTTTCTTCTTATCATTTCTTCAATTAATTAATACATTGAATCATAGTGATATTGAAATCAATATAAAAAATTAATTTCATTCATATCATTTCTTCAACTAATTAATGCACCTAATTCTTTTATGTTATATCATTTTTAAAATCAATACAAGTAATTTCTCTAAATCATTTTTTATTGTACCATCTTTAAAATAAATGCACTCTATTGTTTTGTGTTATATCATTGTTAAATTCATTTATACTTCCTTATTTTTCTAAATCATTTTTTAATATCATACTTTCTTATTTCTCTAAATCATTTTTTAATATCACCACTTAAATAAATATGCCCTATTGTTTTGTGTTATATCATTATCACTTAAATTAATGCACCCTATTGTTTTATGTTATATCACTATCAATGAAATCAATACTTGTTAAAATGAATACACTACTTGATTACATTGAATCATTTTTCATTGTATGATCACTTAAATGAATGCATATTGTTTTGCATTATGTCATTATTGAAATCAATGCAACTAATTTCTCTAAATAAGTTATCATTGTGTTATCACTAAAATCAATGCATTGTATTGTTTTGCATTATGTCATTATTGAAATCATAACAACTGATTGCTCTAAACAATTTTCCCTTGTACCATATATAAAATAAATGCACCCTATTGTTTTGTGTTATATCATTGCTCAAATCATTTCAATTCTCTTCTTTCTCTCATATTTTAATATCACCACAAAAATCAATATGTCATATTCTCTTGTGTTATATCTTTGCTGAAATAAATATTGTTTTGATTGGAACATATCAATAGTATAAACCCAAACATCTTGAATTTTGAAACATTCTTCATTTTGATAATTGATTAAAAAATAATTATATATCTAAAATTATAATTGTATATCTTTAGAAGACTTGTATCCTCCTCATATTGAACTATTATCTCAGTAATATATTTAATCTCAATATACTTCTTTTTATTTTACATTTAAATAGTTAAATAGATGGATGTCCAAAACATGACTACTTTTGTTATATTAGACTCATTAAAACTTAATCTTATATATTTATATGATAAATAATAAATATACAATAGCTTATGATAAATTTGAAGTTTCCAAGCAATCAAAATATTATGGAAATTAGCAAGAAGGTTGGTCCTCTAATATAAGTTTGATATTGATCTAGAATTAATATTCATCTTAATAATTATTTACGAAATTTCCAATAATTATTCAAAATATTGTACTTGGATTTTCATTGTTTTTATAGTTAGTTATTCAAAAATATATCAACATAATAAAACCCTCTAAGACTCTAAAATCAAACCCTAATTCAAAAAGAACCATAATGTTAAATTAATATAAATATGATGTTAAAGATAAAATAATCTATGGATCATAACCTAATATATCATATAGATTATTATTTATCGTAATATATAGAATATAGATCATTCATTATATAGATAGATTATTTGATGTGTAGTATGCTATAAACCTCCAACATAATGTTATTTATGATCCTATTGTTTTAATGATAATGATCCCTATTGTGTAGGTGTGAACTGATTGGTTTGTTCTTTAGGGTGAAATATATTGCTTAGTTTTGTTTGCATGTTAAATCAAATGGAATCTAATATATGGTATAGGCATCATGAGTCTAACAATAAATATATATGAATAAATCTTGCCAAGTTTAAGTGAAATTAAATATGCAAATTGACCATTATAATAGATAAATGAATCTTTTCAAGTTTAAGTAATATTAAATCTATTAAACTCGACAATTATAATAGGTTTAAATAATATTAAATATATAAAACTTGGCCATTATAACATGATAATTTATACAAAATACAATTAGGTTTTAGTGATATCGAATACCCACTTGCAATGAAATTTCATCATGTTTACACTATTTATTTTCTTACAAAATAATCTTATCTTAAAAA
>JZKD02S0622416.1:215758-226160 GCA_000966675.3 Picea glauca | reverse complement strand
AACTGAGTTGGTTCACCACATTGGTATTAGAGCCTTGCTTTTTTGATCCGAGTCATTGGTTGAATTGGCTTTTGGCCAACCTCCATTTTTCAAAGTTTCCCTAATCTCATTTTTTACCACTCAAAATCTTCAGAGTTTCTCTGATTTCTTCAGGTCTTTAACCACAACAGGCTTTTGGCAACTCAAAAAAATTTAGTGAAAAAAAAAAGTTTGTTGTTGAAAACACACTATATTCGAAAATCAGAGTATTATGTTAGCTTTTGGTAGCTCGGGAGGTACTCCACATGTTTTGTCTTGTATGCGGAAGTGACTTCACATTTACATTGCTAGGCACTTAACTTTGTAAAATGTGTTTTATAAAGTTGTAATAAAGTGGCTCTTTTATTTAAGGCGATTTTTTATAAAATAACATTCTAATATTAAAGTGACTTTATTTCATAAAGTGCACTTATGTCATAAAGTGAAATTGTACTTTAATATATTTAAGTGATTTATTTTGAAGGGAATGAATCATGTCCCTTGATCTTGTAAAGGAAAGATTGGATCTTGGCCATTAGATTTAGGGATGGGGAAGGTGACATTTATATATGAAAAGTCATTTTCAGCTACAAGAGTGAACCTAGGGTAGTGTGCAAGACAAGTTTGAGAGAGATTTTAAGAGAGTTGGAAGAAGAAATTGTTTGCATCAAGTTTGGCATAGTTTCCAAGAGATATTGGGCATATTTCCCAATGAGATTTTCTGTGTGAGAAGTGCAGAGAATATTGTTGTTGTTGGAGGCCATACTGTACAGATTCCTACAGTCTGTACACTCTGTACATCAAGGAGAAAATGAATGAATTTCAAGGTTGTTTCTATTGGCATGATTTTCGAGGTAAGGTAGAAGTTTTCATTGCTGCTAGAGGGTTTTTTGTTCTGTCCGTACAACTCATTGTTGGCACAAATTTCAATGTGTTGTTCAGTGAAGGGGGTCGTATTGTTGATTTTTTGGTAGCTGTGGGAGTTATTAACGTCCATGTGTAACCTATGACTTAGAATAGAATATTTTGGAAGCAAGTGAACCATTATACAGAGGTGTGGAAACCCTAGAAGACAAGTCGATGTACCAAAATAAATAATATTAGAATATTATCTTCCAGAAATAAAAGTTGACTCCACACGAAAAAGATAAATAGAAAATATAATTACCAGAAAGCCAAGTCGGCCCAGCCAGAAAAGTCACTGGACAAATTAATATAAGAGGACGTTTTAGCTCATTTGTACACCCAGTCAGAGTGCAAGTCCCGTGGAGAGATGCAACTGTAGCTACAAGGAGGAATAAGGGCGCATGGTCATCTCTTGGTCTTGGTCTCTCTCTTGGTGATTCTCTTGGTGACATTCTTGCTAAGTATGGCACAAGTCTGAGAGAGTAGTGCAATTGCAGTTGTGTATGGTACTTGTTTTGTGGATATGGAGACTCTCTCTCTTGTGCGTTGCCCTTGGAGAAGGAGCGCTCTACTTGTCTTGAGTTGTTGTTGTAGTTAGCAACTAGGGTTTACTTGTTGGTTTTGGAGTAGGCTTTCCAGATTCATTCTAAGTAAAGGTTAGTTTGCTCAGGGGTGGCATATGTGAATGCCTATGGTTGGGTGACAATGATGTGACATTGTCTATGGTTAAACGAGCATACCAAAATTTCAGCATGGTATTAGAGTATGTTTTCTTCATAACAGTCTAATCGCTAGAAGGAAGATCCTCAGTTTCCCCCATTGTCAAGCTCGTTGAACACTTACTAAACTCCTAAGAATATTGGCTAAGTAGGGCACACCTCTTCTTCGGATCAAATATGCTAATTTTTGAAGTTGAGAAATTAGGGTTTCCTCATAAAACCCTAGGTTTGCAATGGCAGTTCCTTCGTGTCAGTTCCTTCATGCCAGTTGCAGTGCCAGTTGTAGCACCAGTTGCAGTGCCAACACTAGCTACAGTACCAGTTGCAGTGAAATTTCATGTGAAGTATTGGAACTAACTTTTGGTTGTCCTAGTGCGACTTACCCTAGCGCATCTCCAGCTATCTTTAGATTGCCATTTGGAGCACCTTGAAAATTTTGGGTTCGTCATTACTTGTCACTGTTGTCGGATGGTGTCGCTATTGCCGGAGGTATGTACTTGTATATGTTTAAACTGTATCATTATCTTAATGGTATTTGCAGGAGAATGGATCTTTTATCCAAACAAACAATCGTAGATCCAATACATTCAGAGGAACAACGCACTCCAGGTTTGATTATTTTGATATGCCTCTAGTTGTTATGACATTATTGTGATCTTATGAACATCTAGTTGTATTTTGATCTATTGAAGTTATGATTATCACACTAACCTCTGTTCAAAGTGAAAGTTATGAACTAACTCTAGTCAAAGCATTAGATTGATTAAGGTTGATATTTTCAAGTTTACTTGCATTATATTCCTTAACTAAGATTTATGTCAAGAAAGCATATTGTTTTAAGTACATGGGACATGTTTGAGAGAATATTTGTCATCTTGAGTGAAGGTGACTCAGAAGATAAACAACAACACTCATTCTTGAAGATAAGTTTCCAATTGCACATATCAAGTTTAATAATTGCTACATTACTAGTTGTGACAACAATCCTTGAAAGGTTATATTACTGCTAAATACAATTAATACTTGGCAACATGTGAGTACTATTGATATAAATGTTAATTGTACTTAGTCACAAGATGAACTAACATCTCCTTTAGGAGATACTTCTTGTTTTTCTTCCAGGTATGTCACCTTGGTAATAATATGATGATTACCATGAGATTGTCTTTTATTCTTGTTGACATAGATATGTTCTTATGAAAATGCTATTATACTTTTTGTGGTTGTCACTCTTGTCTCGTGCAGGTTATTTTATAAATTCCATGGAAGTTACCATGGAGGAATGATTGATCACAACACTAGAAGAGGGTTGTTCCTATTGCTTATTATTGTATTTTTATTTTGGCTCTTGTTCTAGGCAGGTCACAAGCAATAGCTCTGAGAAGGAGCTACTCTGATTATTGTTTTCGTTCTTGTTTTTATTATTATAAGAGTATTATTCTTGTCCATTGTTTTCCCTTTGTTGTCTTTGTTCTGGGCAGGCCACAGGTGATAACTCTGAGGGAAGCTATAGTGACGATTGCAGGAGACAACATATTAGATGGTCTTTGTTTGAGACATGGAGAAGACTATCCAGATAAGAAGTTGTATACACGATTGTATACATCCATGTACCAAAGAAGAAGAAGATGAAGAAGGGTACTTTTGCAAGATACATAGTATCTCATATGAAGATTGATTGTAAGGAGCAGATGACTCCAAGGGTGACCGAACAAATCTCTCTAGTGTAGTGGATCACTCTTCATATCATTAGGAAGATTTAGTAGATCCAGAAGGGCCTACCCAAAATCGTTGCAGTAACGAAGAAGAGACTAGTGTGGTCCCATGAAACTTTGCAGGATGCAACATTGATGAGCCATATCATGAGGAATAGATGGCTCTATCGGTGGTGAGGTAGGCGACCCCATCGAGTACCAGCTCAGAAGGAGCTAGAGTTCAGAGGGAGTCAACCCTCACGATCCAGTAGGGAGGAGAAACCTCCCCAAGACCATTCAAATGAGACTTTATAGGAAATCATCACACAAAGGGAGCATATGGCTCCGAAGATTATACAAAATCAAAAGGAGTCAAGCTTCAGAGGGAGAATGGAGACTCATAGACTTTCCCATTCATATGGAAGAGAGAGACGTCGTCTAGAACTGACAAACAAGCGCCATGGGTTGAGAAGGCTAGATCGAAGCTTCAGAGGCTTCGAGGAGATATGAGATCTTATGGGAAGATTCCCTTTCTTCAGTAAACTTTTCTACAGAGACCGAGGAGGAAGCCAATTGGAAGGAATATGATATATATCTTCTCCTTGGTTCCGAGACTAGAAGGGAAGTCGGTGGTGACTTCCAAGTTAATCTACAGGATCAAGCATGTTGCAGATAAATAGCTTAGAGATGTACAAATCATGATTTGTGTCCAGATGATTCTCCCAACAAGAGGGAGAATACTATGACGAAACACTTGCTCCAATATATTTCTATCGACGAATAGGTAGTAGATATGTTTACCAAGCCTCTTTCAGGGACAAGCTTGGAGTGGTCCAACTGTTTTTCTCTAGTAGTGAGAATTGATGTATTCCCCAGTAGCAGGAAGTGATGTGATCCCCAGTAGTGGGAGCTACTCCAGCGTAGGCTAGTATGCTACCCCAGTGCAGGGTGGTACTCCAACGTGGGCTGGTATGCTACCCTAGTGCAGGTTGGTACTCCAACGCAGGTTGGCGTATTACCCCAACACAGGTTGGTATGCTACTCCAATGCATGATGATATGTTACCCCATCGCAGTTTGGTATGCTACTCCAACGCAGGCTGGTATATTACCCCAGCGCAGGTTGGCATGCTAGTCCAACAAATGATGGTATGCTACTCCAGTGAAAGTGCAAAACTTCTTATGATGGCTAATGTGCAGTTATGATGGTGATACTTGTTACATGATATGTTTGATCATATGATAGCATGTGGGGCTATGGTGATGCTACTTGTAGACTAGTTTGCAAGACCATGTGAGTCTTTCCCATGCCATGTGAGATGGATGGATGTGTTTGAGACCACTACATAAAGAACATCTTAGTTAATACCTCCCTAGCTAAGAGGGAGTGTTGATTTTTTGGTAGTTGCAGGAGGTATTAACTTCCATGTGTAACCTACGACTTAGAATATAATATTTCAGAAGCAAGTGAACCATTAAACAGATGTGTGGAAACCATAGAAGACAAATCGTCCTAGCAGAATAAATAATATTAGAATATTATCTTCCAGAAATACAAGTCGGCTCCATAGGAAAAAGATAAACAAAAAATATAATTACCAGAACGTCAAGTCGACCCAGCCAGAAAAGTCACTCGACAGATTAATATAAATAGAGGACGGTTTAGCTTATTTGTACACCCAATCGGAGCGCAAGTCTTGTGGAGAGATGAAATTGCAGCTGCAAGGAGGAATAAGGGTGCATGGTCATCTCTTGGTCTTGGTCTCTCTCTTGGTGATTCTCTTGGTGACATTCTTGGTGATGTTCTTGGTAAGTATGGCGCAAGTCTGAGAGAGTAGTGCAGTTGTAGTTGTTGTAGTTGTGTATGGTACTTGTTTTGTGGATATGGATACTCTCTCTCTTATGCACTACCCTTGGAGAAGGAGTTCTCTACTTGTCTTGAGTTGTTGTTGCAGTTAGCAGCTAGGGTTTATTTGTTGATTCTATAATAGTTTTGCCAGAATTATTCTAAGTAAAGGTTAGTGTGTTATAAGGTGGCATATGTGAATGCCTATGGTTGGGTGACAATGATGTGACATTGTCTATGGTTAAACGAGCATACCAAAATTTCAACACATTCATAAGTACGAATTTGGCACGATTTTCTAGACAGAAAAGAAGGAGGACTATTGGGTTCCTGTCAGTTGTCTTTTGTTGCCATATTCATTGTTGTAGCTTGTAATTTCTTCCTGACATAAAAATAACATCTCTCTCGGTGGGTTTCCCCAAGTTTGGGTTTTCCCTTGCTGATTGCCAAAATTTCTGGGTGTTTACATGGCTTTGTGATTGCTGTTCATTGCTATTTTCCGCAGCAAATTTTGCTTAGTAATGTGTGTTTCAACTTTTGAAGTATAGTTGTGATGTGGGTTATTTTCATTTAAGACTGAAATCAATTTTTGCTAAGTGTGTGACATTAGCTCTATGTTAGTGTGCTTATGTCACTGATTTTCTACATATTACAATATCGAACAAAATTAGTCACTTCAAGGAATTAATTACAATTGTATAATTTTATTAATTGCAGAACTAGTTGTCTGTACCACCAGTCAACCACCTATTTTGACCATACAACCATCAATTAATTCTGCACAACAGAAGTAAAAAAATAAATAAAAGTTTGTACATTCAGATCGATCAGTCTGTACATCATCGTTGCAATTACAGTTTAGTACAGAAAAATTTCGTACAGTCGTGATTATAAAGTCATGAAAGTTTTTTTACCAGCCGTCATTTTGTCTACCATACAACATTTTTTTTGTAAGTTCAATGGCTAATTTATTAAAATACAGTCAAAAAATACAAAGATTGTCCTTGAGAGTGGACAAAAATGGGTTTGCCCTTAGTGGGAAACTAGGCTAGAATTTTGCCTATCCTTAATGAGAAACCAGACATACCCAAAAAACTTAGTTTTAGTTGTTTGTGTCTTTTGCCGGAAACCAGTAAAGCTTGCAAAACAGTTAAAAAACCTGAAAAGTGGTGCAGAGGCTTGAACATCAAGAATGGCGGCCATCCATAGGAGTTTCTTTGATGACTGGACAACCACCAAAGTCACTGTCACTGTCGTTGGCTGAGTTGGAGATTTCCGAGCACAAGTGCTTGACCGATAGGCATGTTGTTTTGATGTCGGGAACCTTCAACGAGTTGTGCATGCCTGGAGAAGTTAGCGTGATTTTCATGCCAGGAACCACCGCTTTCACCGAGTTGCGTGTGCCTAGAGTCGTCAACGTGCCACTCATGCTTGGAGGAGTCGCCTTAGCACTGATGTTGGGAGTCTCTAGAGGCGTCGACGAGGTGGGATGGGCCGCAGAGGGAGGAAGACAAGTGTTGGGGGAGGCCGGAGTAGAGGGAGGAGGACGAGTTGTGGGGGAGTGGGGTGAGTGAGGTGAGCTAGAGGGGCTACGAACTGTTATAAGAAAAATCTTTCCATTGGGAGAGATCCAACCTATCTGGCAGTGAAGCCAGTTACAACCTCTTTGATAGCTCGACACGAGGCATAGACTACACGCACCTCGGATGGTCCTTCGCCTGAGGCGGTAATGAAGGGGAAAAATGAGAGGTGAAAGACTTATGATAAATCTTTTTTAGGACCACCCACCCTGGCTGTTGTCCTCCCTCAGCTTCCTGGATGGCCAAAATGGCCTAGGGGGTGAAAATTATGAACAATGGGATGCAAATAAGCTCGTTGATTTTTAGGACAACAAACTAAACAAAGCAAACAACGAGTTGTTAGCTCCCTTAATGCCTTGGAAAATGACCCAGAATGGGTTCCCAGGGTAAAACGAGGTCCTGGACAATAGACCAGTGGATGCCTCAAGTGAAAAAGTGAAAAAATAAGGGTGAAACGTGAGTTTAAAAACTATAGCCAAGTCTTTTTAGATGGTTGTAAATTGTGAACAACAAGCTATTCAAATCTTTTAAGGTAGGGAAACAAGCCCAAAATGGCTTGGTACCCCCCGGGGTGACCTAGGAAGTGATCCCAGAAGATTGTCAAATCAAAAGGGGGATGTAAATGAAAATGGATAACCTTTTTTCAAGTTGTTACCACTATGTTTGGGCAAATATTTACTGTTGCAATTTATGTTCGTGGATGAAGGGTGGATTGACAAAATGATTGAATTTAAATGTATTTTATTAGTGAATTTTTAGTTATTAACACATGCCTTGGCCACCACACTTTTTTGAAGGTTATCCCGATCAGGGAAACGCATCACGGAACTGTGCCAACCAGTATAAGAAGAGTAGTCTTAGCAGACCACGGTTGTTAGGTTGAAGAGTGCCCCATGCAATTCAGAGAAGTAGGGATTAACCACTTCTCGTCACTAGCGCTTCCAGGCTCTTAAAGCCGCTTGGATGGAATAAGGATACATGCGAAAAGGAAGAGGCCCAGGACCCCCCTAAAGGGAGTTTTAGCTGAGCTTACCCAAGCAGAGTAGTATTCCAACCAAATTGATCTATTCAACTCCTTGACCGTGTGGTACTAAGGAAAGACCACTCAATTTATACTAATTAGACAACTTCTGAGGGGCTCTTGATGAGGACTTCCTGGATTTGACACTTAGTATTCTATAAAATTGAAATTGCTTGAAATAAAGGACCAGGCCATCCACGTGGTGAGGTCATGTCTCGCTTTCACAAATGCGTCTCCTGGTCAATAAATTGAAACCTATCTAAAAATTTATACAAAAACAAGTAAATAAATATGTGACATATATGTCATGGCTAAATAATATGTGTATGCTTATAGCTAAATAGTATAGGTTTTGTTTTGAGTGTGTATGGGGAGGACCCCTACTTTGTTTTCAAGTGTTTTGCGGTTTTTTGAGTGCTTTTAGCTTGTTGACTTTTGCATGGCCCCTTTAGGAGAAGCCACCTGTAGATTAGTGTATGAGAAAATATATAATGAAATATGACAAAATTAACTATTTACAAGTAAACAATTATACCATTCAACCCAAAGGAATGAGTTGAGGCTCTTTGCAAACGACAAGGCTGTCATATGCATGAAAGCCCCAACTGATTCCTTGTATGAGGATTGAAAGTTTACTTATTGGAATTCGAAATAGTGATGATTATTTACGAAATTACAGATCATATTTTATAAACATAAATGTAAAGTAAACTACTCAAACTGTCTACACAAGCAAAAATATCAACATGGGTATATGTGCCAAAAATTATAGAATGAGTGCTAGTGAATTTAAGGTGAATATGAGAGTGATTGGGTGGATTTACCGATCAGATTTGATGTTTTTTCTTCGATGTCCTACTTGCCCCTTCGCTTCAAACAGGTCTTTAGATGGTCCCCAACCGCTTAGGAGAAGCATAGTGGGTGACCAGATTATATCATTTAAGGCAGTGATTATACATGAAAAAACTAAAATAAATGAAACATAAATTTACACATGAAAGATAAATAACGATGAACTAAGATGGTTGTCTCGAGGGGGAAATTGACCAAAATGGTCAATTTTCTTGTTTGGGACAACAAGGTTAATAGCAGGAAAACATAACAGAAATGTACATGAGAGAGATAAGGAAGCAAACAAGTATGAACAACAAGCTATGATGATTATTTAAGCACTGTCCTAAGGGGCCCTAGGACTCTCGACCACTAACTAAGGCTGAAAACAACTGAATACTTCAGAAAATTTACACTAAAACACATCAAACAAGTTAAACAAAGTTGTTAGAAAATGAAAGCAAGTAAGTTAAACCGAAGGAAACAACAACAAACGCCTAGCTAACCAATCCCTCCTGGAGATAACTAACATAACAATTATTTAATTCTATCTCTCAACTCTTAACCAACAAGTGACATGTCCAACAACTAAAATTTAACAACTATCACACACACAAAGAGCTTTGAAAAATTTCAGCAAAGATTTGTTACTATATTCATCCTCTATTTTTACAATGCCATCACTTTTATTTATAAAGGAGAGGTGAAGGCTTAGGGTTAGGTCACAAGACACTTGTCACAAGGCTTAGGGGTTTTGTCTTTTTACCAAAAAGTAAACTTATCCTAAAAATGGAATCTTATCCAAAATGGATCAAATCAAATATGATTTGACCTCTTAATTACAATGTATACATGCCAAAAGTAAATTATGCGAGACTAAACTATTACAAAGTCAATTTTTATAAATGACAAAATTAATATGCCGCATCATCATTTGCCTTGGGATTTGTGTCATTCCAAAGACTCTTTGATTGATGCCATGTTTTCCAGCTATAGATGAGGTGATTTAGGACAGTTCCCGACCATCCATGCCTGTCAAATTCATCGGGATGAAGCTCCAAAGTGTGGGGAAATTGCAAAGCTACTTAGGAGGACAAGGGGCCTTTGGGCTTTGGTCGTTGTATGTAAGTAAATTCCTATTTTTTAGGCACTTTTTAGACCTGATTATACCCCCCCTTTGTTTCCTATAAGTTTCCCTGTGATCTGACCGAAGCATGGCTTCAATTTGGGCTTGTATCGGTGAAGGGACCCCTTGGGTTTGGAACCTGAAAGGCTTTCCCCCTATACCAAACAAAAAAAAAAAATTGATTTTTCTTATTCCCATGTTGTAGCTTTATTTTATACCTTTCCTTTGCCTTTCGTTTGGCACAAATTTGACTCCAGATGAGCAAGATATGGCCCCAGAAAGGTATGCGGGAAGGAGCTAGTCAAGAGATTGATCAGGCAAAACTTTGAAATTGGGACAAAATTATGGGTTGGACACCATAATTGATAGGTTGCTACAGGTTTGCATACCTGTAGCTGAAATGATTTTTTCTCATCCGACCCAATTTGGCCTCGGAGACCCCCAATTAGGCCTCCTTCCAGTGTGTGCTTTTTTGGCCAATAATGAGTCCTTATCGCTCTAGGATGTGCCACTAAAATTTTGGGCTTAATTTGAGGAGGTGAATGCCATAGATGCATTATGAGCTTCGCCTCAGTTGTTTTGACTATTTACAGGCAAAAATACGCGTCTGAATGGTGAAGCTATGCAATTAAACAGTCCAGTAACCCTTAAGGGGGGGGGGG
>JZKD02S0622416.1:180119-209593 GCA_000966675.3 Picea glauca | reverse complement strand
TAAAAAAAAAAAGAAAGAAGTTAAAGTCTAGGCATATATTATTTATTCTATATTTATTCAAGGTTATAAAAACTATAATTCGAAAATGGAAGAAGGAAGATTTACTTATGAAGGTTGTCCAATCTTATGTTGCATGTTTTTTAGATTAAAGGGGAATACTCAAGAAAGAGAGGTTAACATCTTTATCATCTTGGACCATAATGAAAATTACATTAATATTGATTTGACAAATCAATTATTAATTCCAGAGCCGAATATAATTGAAAAACAAAAAAAATTCAAATTAAGGAGTTACAAGGGACAATTGATGAATACAAGTATACATCTCAATTATATGTTACAACTATGTATAAAGAAGAATTTGACATCATTATCAGGTTATCCTGGTTTAAAAATTTAGGTATCTTCATCATAAACATGGAGAAAAAGTTTGTGACGTTTCCCTATAAGAAGAAGATGATGACATTTCAAGACACTACTATGAGTTCAAAATCAATAATACCTTCATCATAAGAATTTAAAGATATCTCAAAGGTGATCCTTCAAGAAAATAAAAAGTCAATATCAAGGTTGAAAAAGAATTTGACGAAGTTATCATGGTTAAAAACAAAGAAATATATCGCTTAAAGGACCACAGTCAAAAACTACTTACACAGATCAAGAAGTCAAAGGATAGAAAACAATGTGAGCTCGAACATGAACAAGAAAAACACTCCTCCAGTGTTGTAGCCAAAAATGTGTCTCAAGTTGATCCCCTTCTCTTCAGATCCCAAGCTCCGATACCATGTCAATTTTCATTTACAACCTTATGTGACTAATTTTTAGATTTGAAAAATACTTCCTAGGGAGAAAACAGTAAAACCCTAGCTGTTATCGCTAAACAATTTTACATTGAAAAATTTTGACTGAAATTATATGTAGCGGAAACAACAAGATCAAAGATGAATCATCAATACACAAGAGACACAAAATTTTTGTTCTGTAACCTTGACAATTTCAGAAATTATGAGGGAAAAACCAACCCTCCTAGCCAATACAATTTCACCAAAATATGAGGACAACCTTGTCCTCCAATGATAGAAAAAATCATCAAAACCAAACTTAGAAAAATACCCGGAAATTCATCTGCCTGTGAATCTACTGCAACTGCCACCTGTACACTTGTTTACGTCAATAGTACAGACCTGTTGTACATGTCCAAGTCTCACATGTGTAGATCGTACAACCCTATCACACGTGTGACCTATCACACATGAGTGGTTGTACATTTCTCCCACACATGTGGCCTTGCTCCTCCCTCTTTCTCACAAATGTGACTGAAAATCAAAAGCCTTCCTTGGCCCAAAAAAAGGAAGAAAATTACCAAGAACCCTAGGCCAAATTGCCTCACAATTGCAGAATTTCCCTTGTTGAAATTTCTAAGCTCCTAGCACAAGTGCACACTTACTTATGCTAACTCCATTATGCCACAAAGATCAAATGTCACATTGACCTCTCTCCTTTATATACAAGTCCAATGAGTGAGTTTATGTAATGTCCCTTTCTGAATAGGATCTCCAGAGAGGAGGGATTAGTAGTATAAACAACCTCGCTATACTATAGTCAGGGTCGTACAAGGGTAAACAGGGTTACTAGAGGTAACTTCAGTCGAGGGTGTTATAATTAAAAAGTGACAATGAGCTAAAAGTGACTAAAAGCGCTTTTAAACCAATTAGAGCTAAAAATTGAGCAAGCGCCTAAGTGAGGGAGCTAAAAATGGGTCAACAATGAATTAGGGTTTCAGGAAGCTATAAGAGAAGGTAAAGCGGCCTAGTTCATTATCATGAAGAATTCGACTTGATAAATGAAGAGAGATGCATATCTTAGGTTCAGGAAAACCTAGAGCTTTGTGGATTCCAGGAGGAAGACACCCAGAGGTTGATTTCGGTGTTGAAATACATGCCCTAGTCACCGAGAAGATGATCCATATCTTCAATCATTCTTCAACAATAATTATCTAGTCTGTAGCAATGAGGGCACACTTATCTAAGTAGAGGGTGTAGCTATTGAGCATCAAGAAGGTTTGACTTGTCCCAGATAGGGAGAATCCAGGGATTCCATTCCGACCCAATTGAGAGGAAGGAAGGGAGCAACCATTTTTTGTTTTCTCATCAGATTCTGACGGTAAAATCATCCATAGCACATCATTTACCCAGTGAGAGTGCAACTTGAGAGGAGGAACATTCAGGGTTCTACAGGATTCATCGGGCTAGATTTGTGGAACCCCTTCTGACCTAGTACAATGGGACCCAGGGCACACATTTTGAGACCATTATCAGTCAATTCCGACAAAGAAATCTCTAGGGTGAATTTGCAACAGTAGTTGGGGCGCATTTCCCTTGGGGGAATCCATCCGAGGTCCAGACAAATTAGCAGAGGGTTGATTTTCAGTTTTTCAGTCACCACGACCATGTGAGAGAGAATGACGCATTGTTTGAGATAGTTTCCAGTCAAATCTGAGGTGTGTAGCCACGAGGGCGCACAATGTAGTCCCACAACAATTGTCATGTGATTTGTCGTATCATGCAGAAAATCATCCAACTCATACCCCTATCGAGTAGTAGTCTTCTATTATCCGGGTATCATCCTTTTAAGTTTATTTATTTATTTTATTCCAGCTAAGATCCACTTAGATCTGATCTAGCCAAGTGATTCTCTATTTCAGCTGCATACGACATTGCAACCAACATAAAACTCATAATTTATGATTTACAGTCTTTTGTGTCATTCTCTATTTGTATGCTTATCCATATGCTATTAAAACAACTTATTTATCTACACACACATGAAAAAACACCAAGCGTGTTAGAACCATCAGCTTAAACACATCCAGAAACCCCCAGTGTATTAGATAAGACAATAGACACAATAGAGTAGCAACTTTTCCTATATTAACCGGATCTGGGATATTACAATTTAGGAACTCCTTCTAAACTCAACAATTAATTAGAATATTTTAATCATTTTCGTTGGTGTGGCACCCTCACACAATCCCACAAATCCCATTAACTTTCCCATGAGGCCCTACCCTTATTCCAAGGTCGATTTCACTAAAATGAAAGGCTAATCTGATGCCAACGAAGATTCCCACATGCCTGACAGCTTGGCCTCTTGTGGGAATACCTCCCAATGCTACATTATCATCAACACAAACAAATAATAATTCTTGTACATTGAGCATTGTTTTTTCCCCTACAATATAGTTTGGAATTACGAAAATGAATGTAAGATATGAAAGTTGTAAACAAATGTAGGCTTGGGATGATTAATAAAAAACTATGTGTAATTTGTCTCTCACTTGTTATTAATAAAAATGAATGAACACATTTCAAAAAATCTCTATGGAATGACTTACATTTGTGAATATTCTAGATGTCCATATTAGAAAAAACCTCAATTTATATTTCTCTTTATCTTCAGCCCACTATACTACACAAATAAATAATACCACTCATTGGTCTAACACCACTTTTGCTCCTACAATATGGTTTGGAATTACGAAAAATGGATGTAAGATATGAAAGTTGTAAATAGATGTAAGAACTGGAAAATAATTCATTGTGATGTGTTGGGATGATTGATATAAAGGTATGTGGCATCCATGACTCTCACTTGTTATTGATTTTATGTTGGGCCAATTTAGTCGTGGCTAATTTATTTCCTCCATGGGATAAAACATAATATCAAATTTAGCAAAATTGAAAAAACATAACAAGATTTTGGGCCTAGCAGTAGCCATAGCACATACAACTACATACAATGTTTGATAATCATTTCTATGTAAATAACCACACCTTAATTTTTCATGGAGATGATTTTCTTTGGTTATAGTCTAATGGCTTATAATCCTTGCTTGAGAAGATTGGTCAAGTTATTTACAAACCATTAGTTCATCATTCCATTGGATTTGATGATAGTATTAAACAGAGAATTCACCATACAATATTAGATTTCATCTGGTTATGTTCTTCCTCTCCTCTATTATTGTCATTAGAAACATAGTTATCGATTTGACAAGAACTGTGACCTCTGTTACCCCCCAAGGCTAGGGGTAACTAAGGAGATGTTTTCCCAAGGCCCGCGGGTTGAAGACATGGAGTGCCAAGATCCAAATGAGAATATAGAGCCCCTCCTTTCACCACACATCACCATTGATCAACGATAACAGAGTCCACCATGCCAGCATGGTACAGAAAGGGAAAAAGATATTGCTTCATGAGGTAACAAGTACAATCTCGTGGTAAGTGTCATTTTAATAATTGAAGCATTTGAGCATGTTGCAAAGAGTCATTTATTGATTATGAAAACGTTTGCTTGGAAATTATACCTTTTTCCTCATTTCACCTTTGTGGTTGACATGGTTTCCTAGTAAGTGGGTCTCCCTCGAGAAAAGGGTTGTTGCTAGGGGGTATCCTTGAAGGTTCTACTAGGTCACCAAAATACCACCTTTCTACAAACCTTTTACTTCACTTTTATCCATATTCCGCTTTCTTGTAACCTTACATTAAGACTATATTCATGATCACATATGGGTTAGACTTATTATTTTCCAAATTATTTATTTTAGTACTTTCAGTGAATTTATGATTAAATACTAGAAAAATAACATGGTTTCACTTATATATCAAAGTTGGATGAGTTCTATGATGTTTACAGGTGTATTTGAAGACTCCAACAAAGTCATATTTGAACACCAAGCCTCAAATTCGAATTTCCTCTTCAACCCCTTGAGGATTTGATGAAGATTTGGAGATTCACTCAAGTATCTTGGATGGAGAAGAATCATGGAAGAGATTTTTGTAGAGATATTACTTGCTAGGTATTAGAACATGGTTGTAACCACATGAGACATTTGTGGATCTAGGAGATATTTGTGGACTTGAATTCAATATTAGTTATCTTATTTTTTGTATAAATAGGAGTGTCTCCTCCATTCTAAGGGGAGGATTCCTGGAGCATGTGTCCAACTTATGATGAAATAGAATAAAGCTTATTTTCACATAAATTTCCATTCTCTAGTGTTAGATGTAGAATGCTTTAATTTAGTGTATGATGTTGTGGAATAGTTTGTTACTTTGTTCTTAGGAGAATTGAGCTCACTCCAACATAGATCATGGTAGCACTTTATTTCATTGTATATTACTTCTTTATATTATGCAGTCTCATTATAATATAATAGTTGTTTCTTATGAAAACAAGCTAATTGATAAGTTAAGCAAAGGACTAAGAGTGTCATCTACTACCTTTGTTAGAAAAGGACCTAACTCTTTCACAACTTCTCACTTAGTGTTGCATAAAAAAACATCATAGTTTCCTGCTTTCCTAGATTAATTTTCTTTTATGAAAGGGTGATTAAAACCATCTTTTCAAATCCTTTAATTTCATATGTTGACAGAATATTGTTTTAAGGAGATTACATTCATTGTAACATATTTCACCTTGCAACTTTATTTTCTACCAGTGGAACAATGACAACCTAGAATTGAAAGTGTTAAGATTTGATTGAATTTTATTTGATTAGAGTTAGCTGCATACTCATGCATATATTGTGCCATCATCATCACAAGCTTACGAGTATCCATGGTTGATAGTTTAATAGAAATCAATTTAAGCAATTAAATTGTCCAACATGTTCACCATACCATTCCCACACATACTTATCACTTTCCACACCTCCTCCCTTTTGTTTCCTCTCTTTTGGGTTTTCAATCTTATTGACGCCAAGAAGGGCTTGTACCTCATTTCATGGGAAGAAGGGGCTAAAGGCCCAGAGGTGTTGTAGCTGACAAAAGTTAAAAGCCATAAACTATCCCTCTAGATGCTTGCCCTAAGGTTCTGAGAGCAATGAAACGCTTCTCCATAAAAAAATTGAAGGAACTTTAAAAAAGAAAGCACATAATTAATAAATGCCACGCTTGTTGGGGGAATGCATTTGCAGTGTCTTTTTCTTTCCTTTCATGTGGCACTCAATGTGTTCCTAACTTCAAGTGGAATTGTAGTTCTCCTTACTTTCCATTTCACATAGCACTCAATGTTTTGGACCATAATAAATTAATGGAAAATAAAAGTGCTTGGAAAAATGTTGCATTGCAAATGAGTAATGCAACACACCCTCCACAAAGGCACCCATAAATGACACAATATGATCCCTTGATATGTCAAGAACCCCATGCCCAAAATTTGTATCTCCATCCACCTCATATTCATTACATGACCTAGAGAGGGTCTTCTTGGGAAACACTTCTTGACTTGGAGATTAGACTATCCAATAGGGCACCATGACAACCCTCCCATACTTCAATTTGAAAATTTTTATAAGGTCTTTGAGCATTTGTGTAGTTTGAAAAGGGGGGATTTAATGCACGTGTTTGGGTGGTTATTTTATTAAATGAGACTTACTTGGAATGATACATGTGACTTGTGGACCCTTGTATGGTGTACTTGTTTGTATTTGCAGGACCTTGCTAGGTGAAATCTATTTCATGGATAAATTGTGCTATTTTGACATTCATGGGGGGTTGAATGCCCCACGGATGGATGCCATACCCCACAGGATGGGAAGAGGAGCCGGAAGCTCTTGTGCACATGAGGTGATGAGTGTTTCCTTTGGAGGCACTTTGACAACACTAGAGGATGACATCATAGCCCTTTGCACTTGGATGTTGGCCTTTGGAGGTCTAGGACGTCACCTCTTAATCCCTTGACGTCATGTGTAGGATATGGTTTTGGTGGTATTGATGGTACCATACATGATGTGATGTGGTTTGAAGGAAGGAGAGGCATGGAATGAAACTCTAGCACATGAGATCTTGACACATGGACTTTGTAGGCCCAACGACTTGCATCTTGAGGATCAACATCACCCTTCTAGGGCATGGCGTCACCCTTTGAGGGTTTTACTTTAAGTAAATTTTATATTTGCAGTTTGTAAAGGAAAATAAAGGGGGTTGACCCTCTTTTGATTTGTTGTTGAATTTTTTATGTGGACAAATTAGTTTATATGGCCTCATATAAATAGACTCGGCCATCTCATTTTCATTTGGGGAAATCATCACTTGAGAATTACATAACTCTTGGTTGAATTTTTTTCCCTACTTGGGAAATTCACTATCTCTTATCTCTTGTGCAAATGGATGCTTTACTTGTCTATTGGTGGAAAAAAGGATAACAACTTCTCTTAGGTTCTTTCTCTTAGCATTTTTGGTGGAATATCTTTGATAAGTAAGGCTTTTTCATACTATCTCTTGGATTAGGTAAGGAATTTTTGCAATTTTGTATGTTTTTTCTTGATTTCAAGGTTATGTTGTCAAACTCTTGGAGGAGTATAAATGAATACACCCTCCATCAAGGAATTTCTTTGTATTGTTATTGAAAAGGCTTAAGGATTGGTACATGGAGTAAAAAGGCTTACATCCTTGTAACAAGGCCTTGCTAAGACTTGTTTTATCTATGGAGTAAAAATGATTACACCCCTAGAAGAGTAATAAACCCTAGCTCAAAGCAAGAGACTTCATTACCCAATAGATAAGAAACTAATATTTGCATTGGAGATTGAATATTATTGCATTGGTAAACATGAATTTTGAGATATTGAATTGTTCAAGTGTGAATCTAAATTCTATATGCTATTATCTCTCATGTCCTTTAAGGGCGTCTTGATTGGCTAAGTGTTTGAGATATTGCAATAAATATTAAGCTACAACCATTAGTGTTGGAGATACTTCACACACACCTAGGATTTCTTTTTCCTAACATTTTACCTATGTTTATTAGTCATTATTCAATCTCCTAGATTTTAGGGAGAATATTCCTCTAGGAGAATATTCTCTTCAGTTTGATCAGTTGAGTGGAGTCTAGATGCCACATTGGGATCATCACCATGCATCATTGGGATCATCACCATGCAACATTGGGATCATCACCAGCTAATGCACATTGTCCTTGGGATTATGACCAGACTAGCGCATTACTCACGATTCCCTGATCTCCTCCTCACTTCACTCTATTTCAGCCAGTTAACTAAAGACCGAGAGACTAATTAACTCAGACTAGGTGGTAGTTCACTCTCATAACTACCTGAGAGACTAGACTAGGTGGCAATTTACTCCCATAACTGTTGGTGTGTGTCTAGATCACTCTAGACCACCACTATGGCACATTGGATTATCCTCCATTTTCCATTAGCTGAGTTATAAACAATATATCATGTGTAAATTATCATTCATTCATTTGGTTAATGAGAATTCTTCAATTCTTTCTCTTTCGTTTCTCTTTTCTCATATTTTTTCTGCAAATTGTGTATTTCATTTGCTAGCTAGATCTATTATGTGTAGGTTCAACACATTTACATGGTATCAGAGCCGATAGATTGCTAGGAAAAATATACACCGGATTCTTTTTGCAAGTACTGAAGATTGAAGACAACGGAAAAATGGAATTTCCAAAAGAATTCATTCTTACACCGTACAATTTATTTGCATGAAAGGAGAAGATGATAATTCATATTCGAGGTAGAGGATTATACAGGTTAACCATGAACACAGAGACCGAACCCACATCATCCATAGAAAAATCCAAGTATCTAAATTGAATGGATGAAGTGTTTGGAACTATTTGCAGACTCATTTCTCCTGAACTCCTCTTTCACATATCCTCCTGTAAAACCCGCAATGAAGCCTGGACCACCATGGAAGGGATTTTTGGAAAACAAGATGAGATGAGGGGACACATGCTCCAGGTGTAATTTCTCACTTTGGATCCAAAAACCTTCGACAATATCTAAGATTTATTTACCAAATATAAGGATTTGTTGTCGCAACTCAAGCTTGCAGGGTTGATAAATATGAGGAGGAGAAACAAATGGTTCTTAACATTATCTCCAAAATTGGTCTGTAATACTCAGTGTTTTATCTACATTTCATTTAGTTAGGCTCTCCTCTAGAGCCACCTAGACGATGCCATCTCTTGAGGCCTTTATCGAGTCCTTGACACAAGAGAAGAACAAGCTCATCAATATGGGAAAAATCAAAGGCCCAAAGGCGCATCCACTTACTGTGCAAGATGGTAGTGGTCATCAATATCATAAATCTAAAGAAAAAGACAAAAGGAAAGCACATGCAAATCCAAATAAGGAAGGGTACTCAAAACCCTTCAATGATGCCTCTGGATCCAAAGGTGGAAAGGGAAGAAAAGGGGAGAAATGCACTTACTTCCATAAAAGATTCCATCGATCCAAAGGTGGAAAGGGAAGAAAAGGGGAGAAATGCACTTACTTCCATAAAAGATTCCATCCAGAATATGCATGTATGCAGAAACAGATAGATCAAATGGACCAAATACTTCAGAAAAACAACCTTGGAGATCGCATCCCCGAGGGTTCCAAGAAGAAGAATCCAGAAGATCAAAATCCTTGGAAAGGCAATTCTAGCCATGCTTTGATTGCCATCAACTCCTCTCCTGATGATTGGATCATAGATTCAGGTGCATCACACCACATGGAAACCACAAAAGAAGCATATTCTTCATTGGATGCATGCAAAGGTCCTTCTATTCTGATGGGGGACAACTCTCCAGTCGAGGTCATCGACAAAGGAATAATTGGAATCACAAACGGAAGCTTCAAGAATGTGCTACACATTCCCAAACTCTCTATCAATATTCTCTATGTGTATCAAATGAAAAACTCTGTCACCGGAAACAGGGTCATATTCACCTGATGCAGTGGATATCTATGACATGCAAACCAATTCCAAGGTTTCTACCGGTGAGGTAAATCATCAATCTAGACTCTACACATTTTCTGAATTTATTGAACTAGATTCTGCATTACTGCTTACCCATGCTGATGAAAGCAGCAGGATATGGTACGAAAGGTTTATGCATTTAAATTTCAGATATATGCAACAATGTAGAAAAAAGGGAATGGTTTATGGTCTACTTGACATCCACGTCTCCAAAGGAATTTGTGAGGGATGTGTTCTTGGAAAACACCCTCAAGAGAAATTTGACAAAGGAAAGACTCGGAAGGCTTAATTTCCTTTAGATCTCATCCATAGTGATATAATGGGACATTTTCTGCATCCATCAATCAGTAAAGAAAGTTATGTGCTCAGTTTTGTTGATGATTTCTCATGCTTCACATGGATTTTCTTTCTCAGGAAAAAAACAGAGGTCTTTCAACAACTCAAAGATTTCAAAGCCCTTGTTGAGACACAATCAAGAAATAAAATCAAAGTCCTCAAATTAGATAACGGGGGAGAGTATATCAACCATGAGATACAAAATATTTGTCATGAGGTCGATATTCAGTTGCAGCACACGGTTCCTTATACTCCGCAACAAAACAAAGTTATTGAGTGGAAAAATAGGTCTCTAAAAGAGATGGCATCTTGCATGCTACATGCAAAGTCACTTCCATAGAGATGATGGGCCGAAGGACTTAATTGTGCAAACTACATCTAAAACAGATCTCCCCGCATGTTTTTCAAGGATAAGACCCCCTACGAGGCTTGGACCGGCTTCAAATCGGAAGTGACCCACTTCCGTATTTTCGATTCATGTGCATGGGCTATGATTCCCTCTGAAAAGAGGAAGGAACTTGATCCACTTAGAATAGAGTGTATCTTTGTTGGATACCCCCACGATGTGAAGGGATACAGACTCATTGATCTTTCCTCAGACCGGCTCATCATTGAGCATAATGTCCAATTCGAGGAAAGTGTCTCACATGTACCTCAACAGCCGCATGACACTTTTATTCTTCCACCTGTCAGATATTATGAGAATGCACATGTCATCTCTTCTTCAGATGAGAGTTCTGATTTAGAGGATTCAGATGATCCAGATACAGATTCAATACAATCAGATGCAGATTCATTGCATGCAGATGTAGATGCAGAGCCAAAGTCAAGGCCTAAGTGGGCCAAGACTACTCTTCAGGATGCATGAGATCTTGTTGGGGATCCAGCTGATACTAGGAGGACTTGATCTGATTTTGAGGAGCCTCCTCTTGCACTCACTACCACTGAACCGATTCCACCTAGGCATATTTTCTTGGTTCAGTCTTCAGATCCACAGTCCTATGGTAAGGTTGCTAGAAATACCTTTTGGGAATTCACCATGTAGGAGGAGTACAAATCCCTCCCCGAGAATCATACTTGGGATCTAGTTCCCCTTCCTTCAAGAAGGAAACTTGTCAGGTGCAGATGGGTCTAGAGGACCAAGAGCGTAGCAGATGGACAAGTTAGCAGATACAAATCCAGGCTAGTTTCCAAAGGCTTTTAGCAGGTGCATGGCATTGACTATGATGAGACCTTCGCTCCAGTAGAGAATATGTATTCCATACATTTGGCACTTGCCATTGTGAAATCCAAGGGATGGGAATTCCATCAGATGGACGTGAAGAATTCATGTATTCACGGTTATCTCTCTGAGGAGATCTATATGGAGCAACCCCATGGATTTGTGCAGGATTCATATTTGGTTTGTTGATTGAAGAAGTCTCTTTATGGCCTCAAGCAGGCCCTGAGGGCATGGTATTCCAAGATGGAATCCTACCCATTGTCATAGAACTTTGTACATTGTAATTCAGACCTGAATGTTTACATGCTCAGAACAACTGATTCAATTCTACTCCTAGTTTTGTATGTTGATGATTTCTTGATCGTCGGTCGCTCGACTTAAGCAATTTCTACAGTCAAGAGGATTTTGCATGACAGGTTCTTGATGACAACCATGGTTCTGCTACATTTCTTCCTTGGACTCGAGATCAATCAGGATGCATTAGGAATCAAACTGTCTCAAGCCAAGTATGCATGAGATCTCCTTGAGAGATTTCACATGACAGAATGCAAGTCTTCCCTGACTCCTTTCCTATCAGGATTCAGACTTGAGGATGGTGGGGACACTCCATTGGTTGACAACATACTGTATAGACAACTAGTGGGGAACCTTTTGTATCTCACACAATCCAAACCAGACCTCTCCTATGCAGTTGGAGTAGTCTCCAGGTTCATGTAGGAGCCGCATGAGATACATTGGAAGGTTGCAAAGTGTATCCTTCGATACATACATGGCACCATCACCTTTGGGATTCAATATGCAGTAGACTCTCCATTTGACCTCATCGATTTCATTGATTCTGACTGGGATGGAAATATCATTGATCACAAGTCCACATCTGGTTACTCACCCAGTCTTGGTTCCGGGCCTATCTGTTGGTCGAGAAAGAAGCAGGTTGTTATTGCTCTATCTTCAATCGAGGAAAAGTATAGAGGGGTAGTTAACATAACCATTCAGGCTATGTGGCTACAACATTTTCTCACCGAGTTGGGCATTCAGTTTCATCAGTCGATCGCCATCTGGTCTAACAACCAGATCACTATGAAGTTATGTAGAGATCTGGTTCAGAGGCAATGGATGAGGCACATAGAGATACACATGCACTATATCCTAGACTTAGTACACAAGGGGATCATTGACCTACAATTATGTACCTCAGTAGAACATAATTCATACATCTTCACCAATACCTTCACTGAGCATAAGTTCCATTCTTTGCGCACTCGTCTTGGAGTGAAGGACACAATTTCCTAGCAACTTCCAGTTCTTCTTTTTACATACTTTGTACTTTGAGGGGGGTTTTCCCATGAGTTTTTCCCTCTTTCATCGTTTATTTCAGTGTATCTTTTGTATTTGGGTACCTAGCATGCCCTCGTTTCTGAGACCCATTCTTTATTTTCACCATAGTGATGTTCAGGGGGGGTGTTGGAAATACTTCACACACACGTAGGATTTATTTTTCCTAAGGTTTTCCCTAAGTTTATTAGTCATTATTTAGTCTCCTATAGTTTATGGAGAATATTCCTCTAGGAKAATATTCTCTTCAGTTCACACTTCAGTTTGATCAGTTGAGTGGAGTCTATATGCCACATTGGGATCATCACCATGCAACATTGGGATCATCACCAACTAATGCACATTGTCCTTGGGATTATCACTAGACTAGTGAATAACTCATGATTACCCGATCTCCTCCTCACTTCACTTTGCTCCAGTCAATTAACTGAATATTGAGAGACTAGTTAACTCAGACTAGGTGGCAGTTCACTCCCGTAACTTCCTGAGAAACTAGACTAGGTGGTAGTTTACTCCTATAACTATTGGTGTATGTCCAGATCACTCTAGAACACCACTATGGTGCATTTTCTTCTCCTCCAATGTGCATTAGTTGAGTTATACAAAGTATATTGTTGATATTATGGTAGTTGCGGGAGGTATTTACCTCCACGTGTAAACCTAATGAGAATAGAATACTCTGGGAAGAAAGAAGAAACCCTAATGAGTTGGATAATAAACCTAGAAGACATGTCGACTCAAAAGGATAACTTGTATTAGGTTATTATCCTCCAAGAGAAGAAGTTGGCCAGAATTAATAATATATATTGAACAGACATATACCCAGAATGAGAAGTCGGCCTAGGCAGTTAGCCATAATTACTATAAATACAAGAGGCCAATCTTCATTCTGGCAGGCAGTCTCAAAATTGCAGAGAAACACTTGTGTGCACTGTAGTGCTCAGTTTTGTGCGCAGTTTTGAGGAGAGATGCCATTGTAGCTACTGCAGCTAGCATATCACATTTGGCTTGGACTATCTCTTGGTTAGGGTTTGGACTATCTGATCAGCTCTTGTTGGTGTGCTATCCTTGGGGAAAGGAGCACTACCCTTTGTTTGGCTATCTAGCCTAAGGTTTTCTTCCGAAGTGATTCTTTGTCAAGGTTAAGGTGCTCGGAGGGTGGCTTCRGCCTATGGTTGGGTGACAATAGCGATATTGTCTATGGTAAAATGAGAGCATCAATTATATTCTAACAGGTTATGGGCCCACACCTCCTTCATTCAGTCTARCYGCTGGAAGGAAACATAGCCGTAAGGATATTAAGCTTGTTGAAGAACTGTTGCTAGGGTTTCTAGCAGGAGCAGTCACCATAGAACTACCGCTAGGGTTACTAGTAGGTGCAGTTGCAGAACCCTAATCCTCTCGTTGAGGCACCTTAAGTGAAAGGATTGACCTAACTTATGGATATATCAGTGCGCCCTAGCCTAGTGCATCTCTTGGTACTCTCAGCAAGCCAAGACGTCAAGTTTGAGTTTTTGGTCAGATCTAGGGTTGAACATGTCAAAGCAACCATGACTTACTCTATGAAGTCAGAAAACAAGTTAGATGGAGCTTCTAACTTTAGAGCATAGAAGATAAGGATTGACGTCATCCTTGCTAAGAATAAAGTGTTGGATATCGTGAAAGGAAATATCGTGAAACCAGAGTTTGAAGAAGGAAAAGAGAAGGAACTGTAAAATGTTGCAGTTATGGAGAAGTTCAAAGACAGTGACATCAATGCTATGAGTATCATAGTGGAATCTATAAAAGACCACTTGATACCCTACATCTCCCATCTTGAATCATCGAAGAAGATGTACAATGCCCTAACTAACCTCTTCTTAGTCATAAACATTGGACAAATAATGAGTCTGAAGAATGAGCTCCGTGACATGAAGATCAATGATGATGACATCATAACATCATACTTTGTGAGAATCTCTCAGTTAAGAGATCAACTACAAGCTATTGAAGAAATCATTTCAGAGAAGGAATTAGTAAACATAGTACTCAATGGTATTCCCAAGACGTGGGATGCATTTTCCGCAAGCATGAACACAAGGAACAAGCATCCTACATTTGAAGAACTTTGGACTTACTGTGCTCAAGAAGAATCCAAGATTAGTGCAAAAGAGAAACCCCAAAATAAGTACGATAATCAACCCTTCACAACAAGATTCAAGAATTTCAAGAACAAAAGGAAGTTTGGTTCAAAGAGGAAGACAAATCAAGAAAAATATATTTCAAAAATACAGTGCTTCAATTGTCGAAAGTATGGTCACTACAAGAATCATTGTCCCGAGCTAAAGAAAAGGAAGGAGAAACACGAAACATCAGTTGCCAAAGAAAAGGAACCTACAAAGAAGACTAAGCAGGATGAAGGAGACTTCTTCTTTCGAAGGTAACAATACTATTCTTATTTCTTGTACATATAATGTTTGCATACATATCTTGTATATCTATCTCTTAGAAGATAATATGTTCCAAGAAGAACTATACTTATGGAAGAACAACAAGATAAAGATTGCTATCATTATACAAGTTAGATAATACACATGAAAGGATGAAATACATCAAACAAATCATGTGGAATCTATTACAAGATAAGCCGAAATCAGAATCAATCATGAAGAGACTTAGAAGAAGCAAAGACAGAAAGAAGTCATAAATCAAGAGAAAATTGGAGAAAGACTTATGACGTTTTACAGAAGAACAATAAGATGGAAGCGTGGACTTTGTTAGATGAAGGGAGCCGATTATATATTGCATAAGACAATAAGGATGCAGACGGAAGCATGGACTCTATTAGATGGAGGGATTCGATTATATGCACTTATACATGAAGCAAGGATTAGGAGGGAGCTAATCCTATGATCCATTGAAGATGATGAAATATATATCCATGGCAGCAACCATGAAAAAAAATACGTGTTTAGTTCAACCTCATAAGAAGTCTTCTTCGAAGAGAAGCCTTAAAGTATCCCTGATTGTCCATCCACATCCATGATTCTAAAATGAAAGGAAGAAGTGGAATCTTTAGGGCATGGGATCTATAAGAAACTCTATGGACCCAAGATCTAAAGGAAAAGCATTAGGAAGAACATGAAGATTCCAAGAAAGAAAGAGAAGCCAAAACAACTAGTCATTAAGAATGACAAGATTACCAACCTAATATGAACTCACTAAAAGCAATCAAGCAGAGGAACTAAAAGTTGTGATGAAGAACAATGTATATATGCAAGCATTGCAAGATCCAGAACTAGAGGCTCTCCCAGATGGAGGGAGAAGACTATGACGATTACTTGTTCCAGTAAACCAGACATAACTCTACATGAGTCATTATATCATCCACGATATCCATGGGTTGGAGCTCTACATTAGATGAATGTAAAGACTGTTCTCCAGAGCAATTGAACAAATAGTGTATGAAGCGAAACCTCAAGGCTTTGAGGTATGCCAGAAAGAGACCCTTGTATGTAGATGGAAGAAGACAACTTGGTGGAGAACCTCCAATACATAGCAGAAGCGTGGTGAAGATTTTCTATAACATACATATTGTATCAAGATGCTTACTCAGAAGATCAGATCTCATGATGACAGAAGAAGTGCCACATGGATATGTTCCAGTTTTCCAACAATGATATACTTTATTGATAAGAACTACATGAAGCCTTTAGAGAAGACCAATGTTCTATATCAAAGTACATTTAAAATCAAGCATTACATTATCCATGATGAAGTCCAAAAAGGAGAAAGTGGTTCTCCAATACATATCTCCACAGATGAGCAGATAAGCAGACATTTTGATAAAGCTTATGTTCAAGATGAAAGCGTTTGCGTACTCAAGCTGGAGCTCGTGGAGACAAATTCCTTATTGAAAAAGGAAGAGATGAATCTCAGGTTGGGAGGGAGCACTGATGTATTATTGATTGATGGATATGATGAGAAGATTATTTCCAGTTCAGAAAGTGGATTGAGATTTCTGATGGATAGACATTTTCCAGTTTGGAAAATGGTCCAGATTACTGATGTACCATAGCCAACAACTTCCCATTGTGGTTAACATGGGGAGTGGTCTAGGGCGGTCTTTCTTCTTGAGGGTTACTCAATAAGACTGGCCTGCCTCGCTGGACAATGACTTCCCATTGTGTTTAACATGGGGAGTGTTATGTTTTGGAGGTTGGTGTAGGACATACATTTCCTCTTGTGGTTATCATGGGAAATGGTCCAAACAGTCATTCCTTAGGGCAGATTCATTCTCTCCATGTTGCACTTTGTTTAGTGCCGGAGGAATGGCCCAGGGTGGGGAATCGTCTAGGTTCAGAAATCAGTGACAGACATTCCTTAGGGCAGACTCATTCTCTCCAGGTTACACTTTGTCTAGTGTCGAAAGAATGGCCCAAAGTGGGTAATGGTCCAGGCTCAGAAATCAGGATAATTATTCTTCCTTGCTTGAGAATAATAGTCTAGATAGCTCATCATTGATGTTTTACCTTCTGAGGGCAGATGCTCTTCCAAGATCTCACAGATGTGAGTGGAAGAATGACCCAGATGATTCAGTTTATATCATTACATTGTTTCTGTGCAGGTTGATATCAGATGATTGTTATGAAGACTGTATGTCTCTAGAACAATAGATGTATACTACTGTGGTGGATGTGTTCCACTATTTGTGACTATACGTCACTGACCAAGTACCTGTGTGCTACTTGGTGTGGTAGTGTACCACTGTATTGTAGTTGTGTACTACTATGGATAGACGCAGTTGTGTTCTATTGAATGATATTGTTCTGATTGTCTTGAAGACTAGCAACAGTGTTGAAAATGATTATCAACTAGATGGATGATCAATGAACAGAGATTTCCCAGACAGAAAATGGTTCATAGCATTTATTCTTCTAGATTAAAAGAATGGCTCTTGTGTCACTCTGTGGAGTGAGCATCATGTCTGATTACTCAGATAGAGTATGGTTCCGAGATATGATGCAGCTGATGACACTGATAGTGATGATGGTGCTCATGATCTAATCATGAGATAGTCTAGACGACTATGTTGATACTACCGGGTGAATGGTATGTTTGTGCTCAAGACCATTACCTGTAATACCTCCTTAGCTAGGAGGGAGTGTTGATATTATGGTAGTTGCGGGAGGTATTTACCTCCACGTGTAAACCTAATGAGAATAGAGTACTCCGGGAAGCAAGAAGAAACCCTAATGAGTTGGCTAATAACCCTAGAAGACATGTCGGCTCAAAATGATAACTTGTGTTAGGTTATTATCCTCCAAAAGAAGAAGTAGGCCATAAAAAATAATATATATTAACAGATAGATACCCAGAATGAGAATTCGGCCCAGGCAGTTAGCCAGAATTACTATAAATATAGGAGGCCAGTCTTCATTCTGGCAGGCAGTCTCATAATTACAGAGCAACACTTGTGCGCACTGCAATACCCAATTTTGTGCGCAGGTTTGAGGAGAGCTGCCATTGCAGCAGCTGCAGCTAGAAGATCACGTTTGTCTTGGACTATCTCTTGGTTAGGGTTTGGACTATCTGATCAGCTCTTGTTGGTGCACTATCCTTGGGGAAAGGAGCGCTACCCTTTATTTGGCTATCTAGCCTAGGGTTTGCTTCTGGAGTGATTCTCTGTCAAGGTTAAGGTGCTCGAAGGATGGCTTCGGCCTTTGGTTGGGTGACAACGGCGATAATGTCAATGGTAAAACAAGCACATCCATTGTATTCTAACATATATCATGTGTAAATTATCATTCATTCATTTGGTTCATGAGAATTCTTCCATTCTTTCTCTTATATTTCTCTTTTCTCATATTTTCTTTGTAAACTATGTATGCAATTTGCTAGTTAGATCTATTATGTGCAGGTTCAACACATTTACAATTAGGGCTTCAACAAACTCACTCTCTCTTACTTTTTTACAACTTTTCTACTGTTGAAATTCACTTGCAAGTTGTCATAATTGATTCGTTGTTTAAGAGCTATTGTTTGGGTGGATTACTTGTTTCTTTTAGTCGCTAGAAAGTGTTGTTGTTGCAAAATTTAGCTACATGCATAAGGAAGTTATAAAACTCTATTGATAACACTCATTAACAACCCTCTCTTGTTATCAAAGTCTTGGTTTTAAAATTGGAATATTTTCTACTAATTGCTAGCTTTATTTCCAAAATCATATACTTGATTTTGATGGTTTAATTTGCAGTTGTCATAGTTTCTTTACTGCTGATATATATTTCCATATTGCTGCAATTTTGGGACAACAGGGTTTCTAGTAGATTCCCCATTGGTTTTGAGGGTTGTATAATCATATATTGTCTTATTTGGGCAGGTCAAACATTGTTTTGCAGGTACACAATTTTGGAAACCATTTACCAGCTCCTAAGACTCTTTCCCCAAGCCTCATTATCATCCTTGACCTTGACCTATAGGGGTACTCTTCAAGCTCCTTGTGTCTCCCATCACAATCCTCCTAGGGTCACCCAGGAAGCCTTCATTATGTTGGACTTGTCCTTCACTAAAACGAGGGGGACATCTATTGAGGTGACAATGATAGGTGTTCCAGTTGTGTCACACACTTGGTGTTTGGGTTGGGATTTTCCCAAACAACAAACTTTGTGATAACAACCTAAACACAAGAACTCTCCTTAAAAGCCCATATTTTTGCATAAAAAACACCAACTTCAACCCTCGAATCGAAAAGTGGTGCTACAAGTGACATAATTGTTTTTGTTAATTTCTTCCTCATGTTAAAAATACAACGTTTTACCACCATAACCCATAATGTTCCCCCAAAAAACCTTAAAATCAATCCTCAAATTGAAAAGTGGTACTACCAATGACACTCCATTTTTTTCAAGGTTAAATTTACAACTTGTTTGAAACCATGAGCTTAACAATTATTTTTGTTGAAACCAAAATCTTAAAACAAACCCTCGAATTGAAAACATATGCTACTAGTTCCTTTTGGGGGGGGATAAAATTACCATTTGTTTGAAGACATGGTCTTAACCACTAGGACCATAATCTTAAAATAAATCCCTAAATTGAAAATATGCACTTGTAGTAGCATTATGTGTTTTATAGTCTCTAAATTATCATGTGCTTGAAACAAGGGCCTATGAAATGGTACAGTTGCGAACAAAATCACCCTACCCACCCCTGCTCCTCCATCACACTTTAAAAAATCTTAAAATAATAAAAAAATAAAAAAATAAAAAAGAAATTATATATATATATATATATATATATATAACAAATTTAAAAACAAAAACAAATTAAATAAAAAACAAAGCTCTAGGAAAAAAATTGTAAAAATGAATTTGAAAAAAACAAAACAAAATATAAACATTTTTTTTAAATAATAATTTAAAAAGGTTAAAAAAATTGTAAATTGACGAAATCTAGGATCAACCCGTGATTTAAATTTGTCATTAATTACTTATTTTTTATAAATTCATTTTTTAATTAATTTTATTGATTTATTTTAAAATTTTGTTTATATCTTTTTTTTTGGTTTTTTGGTAAATTCATTTTTATTTTTTAAATTCATTTTAGCTTGGTTTTTGTTTTATTTTATTTAAAAATAATAATTTAATTTTTTGTGTTTTTAAAGTTTTTTTTGTTAAGGAAAAGGTGAGGGAGGATGGGGGCATGATTTTGTTTGTAATAGTCTTGATTCAATTTTGTTTGAAATACTATTGTTTTTTTAGGTTATGGTTTAAAAAACGCTACAATTTTAAGCTCAAAAGAAAAATGTTACTATTACCAACACCTTATTTTGATTCAAGGGTTGATTTCAAGATTTCGGTTACAATAGTATAGATTGTTAATGTCATGGTTTCAAACAAGATGTAATTTTAACTCTAAGAAAAGGTTCTATTGTTACCACCTCTTTTCGATTTGGGTGTTGATTTTAGGTTTTTTGTTAGCAATATTATGGCTCTTGGTTGCAAAAGGTTGTAATTTTAACCACTTCCCCCAACACACACCCCCTGCCAAAAAAATGTGTTATTGGTGGCACCACATTTTGAAATGGGGTAAAGATAGCCACTAATTGCTACATGTTAAAAAATGAGATCTTTGGATGGTTCTTGTTAGGTTTATAACTATTTTAAAACATAAACATACATAATCATAGATAACATGAAACAAATTAACATCAAAGAGACTCCCAAAATCTCATCACAACTACCACCACATAAACAAACATAGCTAGACAACCCCATACATGAAAATTCTTTCACATATCTACAAGAACACAAATCTTCTAGGTTAGTATACTACAATTCAACGATGGAGGAGGATGAAGATAATTTCTATGCACTATTGGTTAATAAGTCCATCAAGTATGGGAATCTTCTCTATGTTGTCTATTAGTGGACCATTAGACAATGATGACAAAAAGTCCATCGACTTTGTTTTTTGTGGACTATTGGATGATGATGAGCATGAGTGCATTAATGATAAGAATCTTCTTTGTTTTTGTCATTTTTTTGTGGGCTACATTACCTCCTAAAATTGCACTTCAAATGTTACAAAGTCTTTTAATGAAGTGCAACCCTGGGGGAACTTAGGGAGATTTCCCAATGTCACCATATCAATTCTTCCTCTTGATTTAGGCTGATTTGTTTTTAGCACAAGGGGGGCAGGGACTGCAAAAAAAATTGTTTTTAATGCTCTTTTAGAATAAGATGAATTGTGGAATTTATCAAGACTAGTGCCTATCCAATTGAGATATGGATTTAGGTAAGATTTAGAAAAAGAGGGTTAGAATATGATGGAGAATACATAATTAATCCATTATTGATGTGTCATAATTAGTCCAAAACAGATTTTCATATTATGCAAGAATAAAGTGAGATATTTTAAGCAAGACGCATGATAACAACCATGAAATTACAACTAACAATAATATGCAACCAATAAATAAAGAATGCAACAACAACATCTCCAAACAATAGAAATAACAACAACAAGATCCTTCAATAATTCAATATCACAACATGTTAGGGAGGGTTTAAGAATCTCAACTCTAATCTCTTATTTTAGAACAAATCCACTCTTCTACAAAGATGATTTTAGCAACAAACTAATGACAATTCTTTGAAAGCCTTAATAATCCGCGAAAATAATGAAGAGATGAAGAAACATCAACTTGAACTAATTCCCTTCTTCCAACTCTCCCAAAAGATATTGAACATAGTACCTAGGAGAGAAATCCCTCTCTTCCAACCATGCCTTGACAAATTGGAATGATATCCTTTTATAGTGTTCACCTCCAACGACTCTCCCATTAAATAATATTTATTTATAAGGCCCTAGAATCATCCTAAGATGGAGTGATCCTTTACTATTTTCCTTTTGATTGGATAAAATACTTTGAGTAGGTTCAAATTGCCACTTGTAATCTTTCTATTTCATGAGATATTCTTAAAACGTGCATTTATTCCTCATTTGAGGGTTTGACTATATCAACATTGTTACATGGCATCTCCTCATGCAAAGAGTTTTCCTCCAAATGTGTAGAAAATGCTCCAACTAGATGGTTCTCACTCTAAATCCCTCCTCAAAGGTGAAACATGCCACCTAATATGTAGAAGTGGGTCAAATAATATTTTCTCAATCCCAAGGGACCTAAAAGGTAAAATTTACCTCCAAATATGTGAATCATGTACCTTGAACAATGTTTGTCTTTATACCAAAATTCATCATCCAAGGTGAAATACACCACCAAATACATGGAATCTCCTCCATTAGGGTATTTTTCACATATTCTTGTGTTCAACATGCCCTAGCCACCTAATTGAAGAGGTAATTCAACATTAAGTGGACCTTTGACCATTCCAAGTGCAATTTTAGTGCCACATGACACTTTTCCCAGTAGGGTGTTTATCCCTTATGTTCATGAAATCCCTTTCCTTGCAACATGTCATGCTTTGGACCTCCAACAAGGTATGGGATTCCCTCATTAGTGGGTGTTTCTCCAATTCATGGGTTCATCTTCATCATTCAAACCAATATTACTTGTCGACACCATTGATCTTGCCCCAAATGATTAGTGGAGTTATGTTTATGAAATATAGAACAAGGTGCATAACCTCAAATATTTATCCTTGGGACCCATGACTACCACTAAACACTAAGGATTTATGTGCCAATGAGAGAAGAAATCCCATGAAAATGTGAAATAAACAAAAAAAAAATCCACTCATAACATAGTATTAGACGATGATGATGATGAGTCCATGAATGTGTTTTATTTTTGTGGTCAGTGGACAATTGTGAGGATGAGTCCATTAATTGTGGAGAATGATGCTATTTGTTTCACTCTAATTCATCCCTTTCCAAGGATATTTCCCTCTCCCAAACCACCTTTCTCCAATATAGTAAAATCAAGGGACCTGCTGGTAGAATTTAATGACAAATGTTAACTTGTATATAAATAAAAGTTAAGTGTTAGTATTAGGTCTAGGTTAAAAATAAAAGTAACTTAGGTTAGTGAATAAAGTAAATGAGGTTCATTAAGTTAAATGGGAGTTTTATGTTTATTATGTCCAAATGTATGTACTTAATGTCATCTTCTATAAGGAATAACTATATGCATTGCACATTTCTCTCTTGAATATTTTTATTAACATGGGATTAGAGTTTAGTTCTTTCAAAGATTGTGGAAAAGAAAATAGATCGAAGATTGGGAAGGAAACTGCATATAATTGTAGAAAAAACAATTTCATGACTATGAAGAAGAATGAAAGTGTGCAAAACTTGGAGAAAGGGGAGAAAACAAAGGTAAAACTATAGAAATTACACAAAGATATGGTCTTGTCCCATCACGATGAACCTATAATAAAGTAGAACTCCTAAAAGAGTAGATTCACCTTTGAGAGACAATTTTAAAGAAAATGCATGAAGCATGAGAATTTTTTTTTTATAGAAAGAAAGTTGAAAATTGTAGAGTTAGAAGAAGAAGGAAAACCCAAAATTTTGCAGAGGAACACAAATCGCACAAAATGTAGGAACCCTTGAACAACAAAAGAGTTGAATGACTTACTCGTGAACAACAAAACTTTTCAAAAGCTACTCAATTTTTTTGTTGATTCAGACCCAACAAATAAGAATACATCAAGGATAAACATGATTTAAAAAGAATAAGACATGTGATTTGCAGAATAGAGAAGCATGTTTGGAAAGGGAAAATTATGTATGCAATAGAAGAATACTAGACTTGCAATGTAGGAAAATTCATTTGGATGAAGATTTGTAAGTAGAAAAGGAAGTAGAGACAAAGTTATTTTTATTAAAGGAGAAATAATCCCCTAGAAAATAAATCCATTTATAATTGGAAGGGGACATTTTTGTAGGAAAGTGTGCCTTAGCAGCAATTGCAACATGCCCTGAAGTGCACAGAAGAAATTCTCAAAGAAGAGAACCCTAAAACTCAATTTAAAATTTGAGGAGGGTGGTACAATTTGTTTAAGTTAAAAAATTAAATGGGAAAAATTATGCATCATGGATGTTGTTAACAGAGAATATATTGTCATTTAATTTTTTGGGGGGAGATAGTGAAAGGAACATAAGTTTCATGTAATATCCCCAATTATAGTAGGTTAGGATATTGTGTTTCAAGTTGTATTTTAGGTGTGTATTTTTTTCAAACACTTTTCACACAATTTTTGTGTTGACTGGCTACTTATTACAAACAACTTGCATGTAAACTCAAAGTAGGCATTTAATCAAACATATTGCAAGTACATAAATAGAAGAGATGATCATGGAATTTGATTATGGATGGAATCTTAAAAAATCACAGCAATACAAGTCTCTATTGGTTGTATTAACAGTTGCATCAATACTAAATCCACATATCTCTATCGGTTGTAATGGTAGTTGCACAAACACACACAAAAAGAAAAAATAACTTGGAATGACGCCACGATCCTTCTAGTAGCTGAATCCACTACAGGAAACCCTCTCCAAGGGTAATAAACCATGTGCCTAAGTATCTCGGTAACTTCAGTTTGTATAGGTCCTCGCGGGACGAGGTTGGGAGACAAGCAAAGACTCGCAAGACCCTCGTGTTCAATCAACGAGGATGTCTCATGTCACTCTTTCCTGAAACCCTCTTGGTACCTGCAAAACCTGAGATCGGTCTCCTCTGAAAAGTTCACAAATCCCATGTGCAAGCCGATATACCTCCAATTGAATACAAACCCCAAATTGAAGTTCTAATGGAAATCATGGATGGATTCCTCTCTTGTCTAACTAGGGTGGATATTGCACCACCAAAAATAAACTGCAATGGTAGAAGGTTTTTTCTTAACCCTAACGAAACGATGACTCCAAGAGCACTCCAAAATGAGAGAACAAATCATAATTCCAAGGTGAAGAGTTACCCCTATATTTATTCTTCCGTCGAGCCTTCTAGATCTTTCCCTTTTGACCAAATCAAACCCTAACCTTATTTCCCTCCAATTTTCACTTTAAGATTAAAAGTCACTTTAATAATGTTTAAGTAACTTATTAATATAAAGTTACTTTATTTCTTTAATCTCACTTTAAAAACATAACATCTCCAAACTAGGTGACATTAAATGACCCCTTTTGACTCCATTTTTCTTCACAAAACAGAATAAGGGAACCCAAAAATGGGGACATGACATTTTAACTACAAATCTATATGTAATAGTCAATATTGAAAATAGAAATATAGAAATTTACAATGGATTTTCACATTGTTAGTAATAGAATAATCAAACACCTTAGAAATCAAAAGGAAGTCAGAATCCTAGACTAGTTTGTTTAAGGGTTTGTGCTTAATTGTTTATCTTTAACGCTAATAAGACAAAATGTCCCTATAGAATTATTCTTCAAGGTTTTATATAATGTTTTGTGGAATAATTTAAATATTTCTCAAATATGGAAAATACATGACAGTAATAAAAACAAGTGTTGCGTGGCAGCGTAGTCCCTGCCAAGTAGCTTATAAGTTGATTTTTGGAAAATGGGGAGAGTTGAGTAATATTGTTAAAAAAATAGAAATTAACAGTATGGTAAGTAAACAATAATTAGAATAGATGTTTAAAAAATATTAAAAAATTATGTTCAATTGTTTTTTAGAAATGAAATGATAAAGAAAATTGTAAATATTAAAAGTTATACTGAAATTACATTAAATAATAATTAAAAGGTATATTGAAATTACATTGAATAGTAATTTAATAACTAATGTTCATTGCCAATCCTTTCGAACTTGTGTGGTGAGTTGTCACTAATAAAAGTAGTTGCAATATTTTTCGAACATGTGTGTTGAGTTGTCACTAGTAAAAGCCTAATCAATGTGCATTGGGAAGGGCGCGAAGGTAGTGGGGATGGAAGGCAGTGATAAATGATTTGAAATATTTTTGAATCTAGGTAGAGTGAAATATTTATGGAATTTTAGATCATGGAAAAGGGGGAAGGAAAGTTCGGTTACGCCAACCTGGGAACTGACAACCATAGAATTGGCTAGGTATGAAAAGCAATGACGGTGGCTCGGACTCCCATAAATCACGGTTGAATGTGTTTCTTTCTTATTAATTCCAATAAGAGAACCTATGTGTTGAGTTGTCACTAGTAAAAGAATAATGAATATGCATTGGGAAGAACGAGAATGTGGCGGGGGTTGAAGAGAACGATAAATGGTTTGAAATTTTTGTGAACCCAGGTATAGTGAAGGTTGTGGCCACAAAGTTGGATAAGTATGGAATTGTAGATCAGGGAAGTTTAGGGTGCAAGATGTATATCACGGAACACGGGGAATGAGAGTTCGGTTGTGTCAACCCGGGAACAGGGGGCCATAGAATTGGCTAGGTATGAAAAGCAACTTGAATGCCTTTTTTGCTTATTAATGCCAATGAGCGAACCTGTGTGTTGATTTGTCGCTAGTAAAAGCATAACGAATGTGCATTGGGAAGGGAGAGGATTGAAGAGAGTGATAAATGGTTTGAAACTTTTGTGAACTGGGGTCGAATTGTAAATGACAGAAGTGTTGGGTGAAAAATGTATATCACGGAAGTGTTGTGTGCAACATGTATATCACAGAACAGGGGGCATAAGAATTCGATAGCGCTAAGTCGCAACCCCACGGTGAGATAATTGACTAAGTGTTGAAAGGGATTGCGGTTGGCCGAGATCATGATGTGACAATATAGGACCAATCCAAGAGTTCGAGAAAGTCAGGTTCAAGTTTAAAGAGATTTTGTCTATATTTATTTAGATTTAAGATATATTAATGTATCTTAATAGATTATTTGTGGTCCAAATGTAAACCATGTTCCAATTTGTGGAGAAATTGTAGACCACAGAAGTTTTGGGTGCAAGATGTACATCGCGGACTTGTAGATGATGAAAGTTTTGGGTGCAAGATGTATATCGCATAATTGTGAATGACAGAAGTTTTGGGTGAAAGATTTATAATAGCGCCAACCCGGGGGTTGGTTAGACTCCCATAAATTGTTGTTGAATGCATTTTTTGCTTATTAATGCCAACAAGTGAACCTATGTGCTGATTTGTGGCGGGAGTTGAAGAGAGCGATAAATGGTTGAAATTTTTGTGAACCCGAGTATAGTGAAGGTTGTCACCATAAAGTTGGCTAGGTATGGAATTGTAGATCACATAAGTTTAGGGTGCAAGATGTATATCATAGAACATGGGGAATGAGAGTTTGGTTGCGCCAACCCAAGCACCGACGGTCATAGAATTGGCTAGGTATGAAAAGAAACGATGGTTGGTTGGACTACCGTAAATTGCGGTTGAATAGCGAACCTGTGTGATGAGTTGTTGCTAGTAAAGCATAATGAATGTGCATTGGGAAGGGTGGGAATGTTGCGGGGATTGAAGAGAGTGATAAATGGTTTGAAAATTTTGTGAACGACGAATTCCAGGAGTTCGAGGTCGAATTGTAAATCACATAAGTGTTGGGTGAAAAATGCATATCACGAAAGTGTTGTGTGCAAGATGTATAACACGAAACACAAGGCATAAGAATTCAATAGCGTTAAGTTGGGACCTGTCAGTGAGATAATTGGCTAAGTGTTGAAAGGGACGACGGTCGGTTGGGCTGATGATGTGATGATATAGATGGAGATGAGCTAACCTGGGAACCCATGACCAATCCAGGAGTTGGAGAAAGTAAGGTTCAAGTTTAAAGATATTTTGTCTATATTTATTTAAAATGTATTCATATTAATGTATCTTAATAGATTATTTGTGGTCCAAATGTAAACCATGTTCGAATTTTTGGATGAATTGTAGATGACTGAAGTTTTGGGTGCAAGATGTATATGGTGAAACTATAGATGATGGAAGTTTTAGGTGAAAAATTTATAATAGCGCCAATCCGGGGGTTGGTCGGGCTCCCGTAAATTGTTGTTGAATACGTTTTTTGCTTGTTAATGCCAATAAGCAAACTTGTGTGCTGAGTTGTCGCTAGTAAAATCATAATGAATGTGCATTGAGGATGGCGGGAATGTGGCGGGGATTGAAGAGAGCAATAAATGTTTTGAAAGGTTTGTGAACCTGGGTATAGTGAAACTTATGAGTTCCAGTAGTCCGGGGTCGAATTGTAAATGATAGAAGTGTTGGGTGCAAAATGTGTATTACAGAATTGTTGGGTGCTAAATGTATATCACAGAATTGTTGGGTGCAAGATGTATATCACAGAACACAGGGCATAAGAATTCGATAGCGCTAAGTTGGGACGCCAGGGTGAGATAATTGGATAAGTGTTGAAAGGGACGATGTTCGGTCGGGCTCATGATGTGAAGGTATAGATGGAGATGAGGATCTGACAGTCCGCTAATCGGTCAAGCCGCGACCAATCTAGGAGATCAAGACAGTCAGGTTCAAGTTTAAATGGATTTTGTTTATATTTATTTAAAATGTATTCATATTAATGTATCTTAATAGATTATTTTTGGTCCAAATGTAAACCATGTTCAAATTTGAAGGGTGTTTTGGGCTCACAATTTTTTCTCAAACCCATAAGCAATAGAGAAACAAATATATGACTTAACATTTTGTATATGGAAGCATATTCTGAAATATAGGAAGCTACAATATATGCACAATATAGAACATGAATATGTACATGGAAATGAGTTAATTTTAAGAAGAAATACAAATTTCAAATAACAACACCAAACATTGAAGATCACCATAGAACAACCTCAAATATTTATATTCAGATAAATTGGACCACAAAATACATTTGAGAATATTTCCCAAAAATAGTTGTCTTGGAATTTGTAAAAACATTTATAGTTCGGTACATATTCTGTGAAATAAAAATGTGTTTGCCAGAATAACTGGGATTGGGACTGCCATGGACTACAAAGAAAATATGTACAAGAATGAAGTTTGTAGAAAGAAGAAAGTCGACGATGGAAAACAACAAGACCTGGCAAGAAGAAAGAGAAAATTGACAGTCCTCTGTTAAAGCTTTGTTAGAGTAACTGGATGAAGACAAAAGAATGTGATCAGTATCAACTTACTATGATGGTGTCCCATGCCTTGTCATTTTCTCGCTGATGTCCTTTTATGGCTTTCCTTGACTTTGACCTTCATTGGTAATCTGGTTGACAACCTTTTTGAACCATTCTTCGATGTAGCTCCTCATGGGTGCCACATTGATTTCATGCCGGATTTTTATATTGAAGAATTCACTTTCCAAGTCCCTTATATCAATAGAGAGGTTGTGTAATGCTTCTTGAATAACATGGTTTTTAAT
>JZKD02S0622416.1:164204-179912 GCA_000966675.3 Picea glauca | reverse complement strand
AGGAAGTTGGTCAGCTGGCCAGACAAGTGGGGAAATACTTTCCAAATATCAATGCTTTAAAAATTGAAACAAAATCATTAAAGACTTCATAAAAATGTTGGCAAACGTCGTGTCTCCATAATATCTGGTACGATAATGTTACTGGGTCAAATTCACAGTTCAACTTATTACACATAGATAGTCCAGGGAATGGACAACAATTCACCACCGCGAAAACAAATAAGATGACATAAATAATTTCTTCTACCTTGTGTATTTCAATAACTGAGAAGATATTTCAATGGAAATCAACTTGCCCCAATGGAAGATGGCTTGTTCCTTGATCGTAAAATATAAAATATATAGAATCGTCCGAGAGATGATGGTTGCACTTTCTTGTCCCTTTATCCTCGTGAAAATCCATGCAATTTTCCGAAAAGGGTTTTTAAATGCACTAACATGTAATATGGCCATGTCCTGGGGAGTGTACGATGGGTTCTGTAAGAACTCTGACAAGAGGTCCAATTCATTACCATGCTTCTTTAAGAACTGTTTGCAATTATCTCCCTTGAAAGTAGGAGTTAGGTCAGGAAATGTTAACATCTTTCGAAATACTTAAGGTGATAGAGAGACTTGGGAATGGTTTCCCAACTGGATAATCTGTTGGTTCATAATATAGTTCTTGGCGCAACACGTGACCAATTCCTTAAAGTAAAAAAATTTGGGGACACAATCTGCTCCTGCAATTCCATATGTCGAGATAACTTTCTTCTGGGCGGAAGGGGATGAGTAGTAGTCATAAGCTATGGACCACTGAAAATTCTGGTCCTCACGCCCAAAAATATTCAGGGTATCTCCATAGAAATGTTGTAGAGATGCAGCCATAAGGTGATGAGAACGTTCCTTTTCTCCTCATAGTATTTAAAATGAACGTTGCAACATCATAATATAATCTCCGATAAATCCTGGTTCAATGTGTTTTAATGGGAGATGTCCTCGACCTTTTCTCCTTTTAATGCCAATATTTTCGATGTGTTTGGTGAGTTTTCACTAATAAAGGAATAATTAATGTGCATTGGGAAGCATACAAAGGTGGCGGGGATGGACGGTAGAGAAAACTGCTTTGGAACTTTTGTGTACCTAGAAGCCTGGGAACCAGCAAATCTGTGACAACAAAAGCTGAAGAATCGACTATGTATGGAAAGGCGGGGTACAATGCCTTCAAAAAGTTAAAGTAAATAACAATTTTTATGAGCTCAAGATCCACACACAAAAATAAATAAATCAGATGCCATAATATCGACCTCTTCCAATTTGATAATAGGGAGCTTTAGTTGATGGATCCAAATATGGCTTACTTCAGGCGACTGGGGTGCACATGGGGTGCCTGTGAGAAAAGATAATGTTTTGATGAAGAGTTGTTTATATTGCTACATGTGGAAGTAATTGTGTGATAGTATTTAGAATGAACACTGGAGGATGGTAATATAATCTCCTGTAAATCTTTGTTTAATGCATTTTAATGGGAGATGTCGTCCATCTTTTCTCTCATTAATGCAAATATTTTCAAAGCTAATAAAAGAATAATCAATTTGCATTGGGAAAGTGTGCGAAGATAGTAGGGAAATCGAGAAAGTATGGAAAGGCGGGAAAAACATTGTCAACTATGTAATATACCTGGATCTCGACAAAATCAGGTTCAAGTTAGAAGATAATTTGTTTATATTTACTTAAACAATTTTCATATTATTTTATTTTATTAGTATTATTTGTGACCCAAATGCAAACTATGTTCAAATTCGAAGGGTGGATCAACATTTTCATATGAAAGCATACTCTCAAATATGCGAACATATAATATATGCACAATACTAAAGAGGGGCATCATGTCAACACCTTTGTAGATGACAATGGGCCAACACAATATTGCATTCTTACTATGATGATGCCTTAAAAAAACTAAAATAGCCAACATTTTTTTGCGAATTCAATATTGACAGAAATAAACTAACAGATTGCATAATATTCTCCCATTAATGCATTTTAATGGGAGATGTCCTCGAGCTTTCCGCTTATTAATGACAATATCTTCGAACATATGTGGTGAGATGTTACTAGTAAAATCATAATTAATGTGCATTGGGAAGGGGTGAAGGTGGGGGGGATGGAGGGGAGTGAAAAATGATTTGATACTTTTTTGAACCTGGGAGTCCGTGAACCCGTGAAACTTTGAAGAAACGACTAAGTATGGAAATGTGGGGCGGTCAGACGAAGTCATCATAGGTAGAGTCAGGCTTGCAAATTTGAGTAGTTCGTGGTAGAATTGTAGATCACCCAAGTTTTGGGTGCAAGATGTATACTTCAAACACGAGGCATGAGAGTTCGATAATGCCTACCCGAGAACCCACGGCCATAAAATTGGCTAAGTAAGGAAATGAAAGGTGGTCGTTCGGACTCGTGATGTCAAGATATAGATGGATATAGAATTTGTGAGTTCACCACCCAGGAACCCACGAGCATAGAAATGTGACTAAGTATAGAAGAGGAAAAAGAAAGGGAGCAAATAAATGTATGCTTGACACAAGAACACTTTGTCTGATAATTATCAAGCAATAGAAACACATCGACTATGGGGCATGAGAATTACATAGCGCCTAGCTGGGAATTAACGGGCATAAAATTGGCTAAGTATGGAAACGAGCAGTGGTCGGTCGGACTCGTGATGTGAATATATAGATGGATATATAATTTATGAGTCCGCAACCATAGGAACCCGCGAGCATAGACATGCAACTATGTATAGAAGAAGAAATGGATAATAGAGGGGAAGAAGAAAAGGGAAAAAACAACAAGTATAGAAGAGAAAAACAAAGGGAGTAAAGAACTTTATGCGTCAAAGAACAACACTTGGTCTTAAGTATGGAAAGGAGGGGCAGTCAGATGGAGTTATCGTAGGCATAGTGAGGCTTGCGAGTTTGAGGAGTTCGGGGTCGAATTGTAGATAACCGAAGTTTTGGGTGCAACATGTATACCCGAATACGAGGCATGGGAGTTTGATAGTGCCTATGCGGGAACCCACAGCCATACAATTGGCTAAGTATGGAAACGAACGACGGTCAATCGAACGCGTGATGTGAATATATAGACGTATGTAGAATTTCTCACTCTGCCACCCCAGGAACCCGCGAGCATAAATATGTGTCTAAGTATAGCACCATAAATGGATAATACAGGGAAAGAAGAAAAGGGAAGAACGAGTAAGTATAGAATAAGAAAAATAAAGGGAGCAAATAACTATATGCGTCACACAAGAACACTTAGTATGATAATTATCAAGCTATAGAAACACATCAACTATGGGAAAAATATTTTCATCCATGGAATATAAATGGAGTTGAACAAACCCTGGTTCAAGATAAAAGAGATGTTGTTTATATCTATCTCAACAAGCAATAGAAAAAATATATGACTTGGCACATTTATATGCAAGCATTCAGATGGAGTCATCGTAGGTAGAGTGAGGCTTGGGGGTTTGAGTCTGGGGTCGAATTGTAGATCACCAAAGTTTTGGGTGCAAGATGTATACCGCGAGCACGGGGCATGAGAGTTCGATGGCACTTGCGTAGGAACTCACGGCCATAAAATTGGCCAACTATGAAAACGAACAACGGTCGATCGGACTTGTGATGTAAATATATAGAGGGACATACAATTTCTCACTCTGCCATCCTAGGAATCCACGAGCATAGACATGGGACTAAGTATAGAACTAGAAATAGATAATAGAGGGGAAGAAGAAAAGGGAAAATAGATAAGTATAGAAGAGGAAAAAGCAAGGGAGCAAAGAACTATATGCCTCACAGAACAACACTTAGTGTGATAATTATCAAGCGATAGAAACACATCAACTATGGGCAAAACATTCTTAGCCATGGAATATAGCTAGACAAATTGGAAAACTATGCAGATCAGAGTTTTTTGTAACCATACCTCTTAGTCTCAGGCATATGCATTGTATTTACTGTGGCACATTGTACTCTATCTTTTTCAGATGTGGCACATTGTACTCTAGCTTTTTCAGATGTGGCACATAAGGCTCCATCCTTGTGCTCAATTATTGTGTTTGTGTTTCAATGTAGCAATACAGAGAATACAATGGACATGAAAGCAAGCTGCTACATAGGAACACATGAAAAAAAATATGGAGTGAAAATTTATTTATTTCAAGATAGCAGCACAAAAAATACAATTGACATGAAGATAAGTTAATATACAGGAAGATATGGAGTATCCAAGAAAAAAAAACAGAACTGCAAACCAATGCAACAAATATAGATAGAGGAAATGAAAAACAATTGGATATGGAATACGGGTAGAGGTATGCACCTTTGCATGGATTCTTCTACATTTCTGGTTAATAGTTCTTTGCCTTGTCCAGTTTTCCTATTTATTTCTATGAAAAAAAGTACAAAACAAAATAGACATGAACATAAGCTGACATGTAAAGAAAAAGAAAGGAATATGTACATAGAGTAAATAAAATAGAATAAAAGGAATATAGTAACATATATTGTTAGAAGAATGTACCATTTTTTTTTTTTTTCATCCATGTTTGTGTATATTTAAAAATTTGTGTAAAAAAATTTTGTGTCCAAAATCAATTACAAAGCAGGGAAAACTAAGAAGTTGGAAAACTTGGTTTTCTGCAACAAGATAAACATATATGCTTTGAAACATATAAATATTATTTTGCAATATGTTTGATGTATATTTAATAATTCAAGTGCACTACCAGTTGTATTGTGATCATACTAGTATGTGTACAAACCAGGGAAAACTAAGAAGTTGGATAACTTGGTTTTCTGCAACAAGCTAGACATATATGTTTTGAAACATAAAAATATGATTTTGCAATATGTTTGATATACATCTCATAATTCAAGTGCAATAACAATTGTATCGTGATTATACTAGTATTTGTCTAAGATAAAGATGTTGTATTGAGAAATGGGCACATTCGACCATACATGGTTTATGTTGTTCAAAAGAAAACGGAGATTGTATTTGCACATGTAGTTTTCCAATTCTTTTGTTCTGGCATTATTTTGTAGCATGTCAATATTGAAGTCTCATACAATGACACTGGTTTTGTTCAGATGCAAATGGTTTAATGCATTGGAAAGAACATTTAGTATGTTGGAGAATGTTGCATGCAGAGCAACATAGAGATTCAATATTGCAATCTCTGATTCATGGAGAAATACTTTTTCAAGTACCATCTCAACATTGTTTTCTTCTAAATGTATATGCTCCAAAATTGTTACATGTTTTTTCACCAATATCATTACCCCAAGTGTAATGTAACTCGATATGCAATTTTTCTTGTTTTGCATGCATAATGTCATGTATGTTTCCCGCAAACACAGAATATCGGATTGCATTGTGTCATAGTCATTGGGTATATCATCCATGTGTGCATGTAGGATACGCGTGTTAAGTGAGAGAATTGATACAGATGAGTTTGTGTGTATGGATTGGTAATCATACTGTAGATGCCACTTGCGGTAGTCCTAAGGCATTGCATCTCAATATCAACTTTGTGTTTGACTTTGAAGTTATCTTTTGTAAGAGGACTTAGTAAATACAATGAGTCTATACTTCTAACACGAGATAGTGTTGTGTATACAAGTCCATGTATTCAAATTCCAACAGGGTCAAATGCAACACTATCAAGTGTTATTCCTTGCGATCTGTGGACTATACATGCTCATGCAAGTTTAATTGGAAACTATTTTCGAATCTTCAGTCGACCTGTCTTTGCTGATGTCAATATTGGTTTTGATATTCACAAGATAGGTGTCTAATTTATTGTAGTGTTTGAATTATATAGATAAGCCAACTTGTTTTCTTTTCGGTGGCCTATATGCGGTTCATGGAACTTAATCCAAAGGACATCAAGTTTTTTTGTTTTGGTATAGCCTTTGAGTATTCCATATGCACCATTGACCAAGCCATCCTGTGAATCATAGTTGCATGCATATATTTCAACCAGCATGTCTAATTTCAGGCCAATTTGCAAACACAAAGTGGTTGTATGTTCATGACGTGGCACATTTCCATGGTTGTCTTCTTCGAGGTCAATTGAATTGATGATGATATCATCACCAGGAATGAGCGATAACATGTACCTGTTATGCATTGCAACATCCTTATTCATGTAGAATAGGTAAGGGAAGGTTGGGTCTGTTGGTGCAGGTCGCATGCACCTTGAATTGATATATGTTAAGTCATCATGTGTTTGGTTGTTTGTCCGCATTCTATTCAGAATTGAAATAAATGTTTCATCTGTTTGGCGCATTGTAGTATGTAATTCAAAGAATTTTATATTGTCTTTCCAGAAGTCACGCGTCATTGTTTGCATGTTGATCGTAGGTTGTTCAAATATCAAAGAATCTTGGATGGGTTGTGCCTGGTAAAGATCCCCACAGATTATCATGTCAATGTTTCCAAAGTATTTCGTGTGCACATGTTTTATGTTTCTTAGTTGATTGTCAATGGAATACAAGAAGTGACTTCCAATCAAAGATGCCTCATCTATGAATATAAGTTGCAGTTCGTCATAAATCTTAGACGAGGTATCTAACATTTCCTTGTTGAGTGGAAGAAACTGTGACTTGTTAAAAGACATAAAAAATGCAGAGTGGACTATTGTTCCACTTGCATTATATGCAAATTTTCCTGTGTATGCAACTATTAGGCCCTTTCATTTAATAGGATCAGAGGAATTGTTTGAATAATAGATTCATATAAGAATTTGGAATAGTTCTTTCGTTGTGAATGTCTTTCATGTTCCCAGTCCGCCTGTAAGGAACAAGTGCACAAGAATGTGCATGTTCAATCATTTTTTAAGCGCAATGTCCTTTAGAATTGTTTGTTGTTCTCGATTCAAAAGACATATGATTCTATGGTATTCATTATTTTCAATAAGGAAAGGATTTTTTGTGACTTGAAAACCAAGATTGATACATTTTTCAATGTCGCCTACTTGAGGATGAGGAAAATCTACTTGCAAGTCATAGGACTCGTAGGGAGTTCTAGTTGTTTTATGGTTTGTGAATGTCTCATCAAGATTGTCAGGGTTTTCTAGTTCATTAACCACACTTTCTAGATCACCCCATGTTGGATTAACATTGTATGTAAATCTAGATTCATTGGTTTGCACTATAGTCTCAGAGGAAATGTACGTAGCTTCCCATGTAGGGAAGTTATGCTTTAATGTGTTTTCATTTTCATCGAACAAAACATATAACAATAGTTTTCATAGTCAGTATGTTTTTTGTATTTGACAAAGCGTATCACAGAGGGATTTTTTCTTTTTGATATGGGTGCACCATTGTTTTTGTAATATGATACGAATTCTACTAAGCAGATATGCTTAATAGAAGATGGACATTGGAGGTAATAATCAATAATAGAGCGACATAGCACATCCTCTGAATTGCCAAGTTCTTGTTCTAGCAAAGATGATGGTTTAAGCACAAATGTGTGTTTCACAAGTGGAGATGTGTTTATGAAGATACATTTCCTTGAACTACAATTGAGGGGCAAGGAAAGTGCAATGTGAACTACTCGTTGAGTAGACATTTGTTGAATATTAATTAATGTATTTCCAAGTGTACACATCATTTTTATAGCATCAATATGACTTCTTTCATGTTTTTGTGTATTCTTCTGAATGCACTTGTCATATATTTGTCAACTTTTGTCATTTACGAGGTACAATACGACGCTGCAACATATGCATTGAGGACATACTGCACATCTGTATTTGCATTCCACATAACTGGCATGTCCTTGGAGAAACTGTTATTCCAAATATGGGAAAGTTTTCGTTTAAGGAAAAATGTCGGTTGCTTAAGCATACATTGTACGACTTGGATGTACTCATCTTCTGTTAGATTTATCTCTGTCAAGAAGTCGTCGAAGCTCATTAACTTATCAAAGTATTGTTGTTCTAGAAATGAGAACATGGATTTAGATTTCTCAATGACAACATTATCCTCTAAACTAAGTGGCTCTATGATTCTTGTTGTTCTCATTGGCGGCACGGGCAAGTTGTATCTGCAATGTGAGTTTTTTCGTTTTTTACAACTTTTTGTATGATAATGTCTAAGAACATTGGCAAGTTCTGGATCCAAATGATCTATGTTGCATGTTATGTATTTGTCCACAAACTGTTTGATTTGTGAGTTTTTTTTAGTTCCATAGACCGGTGCACCCTCTATCCACAACAGTGTGTGGTCATGCTCACTCCCCCTATTCTAGAATCTAGTCACAAAACATTAGTCCGATATTTTTCTAAAAAATGTTTCATCATGGCATATCAATCGTCTCAAAGCATTTATTCTATGTCTATAGTAGCGAGTACATGTCACTGGGTATTTTCTTATGAGGTAGTCAATGTCATCATTTTCCAGTGTATCAGTTAGTTTTTTTCATTTCATGTTCCTATGCAAGTCAGATACTGCAGCCACCAACGGATCCCAGCAATGCTCTGCACTTTTAAATGTGATGAAAAATGTTGGCAGTCCCAATTGTCAGATCATTGCAAAAGTAGTTTTCTTCTTTTGTTGCAAATAGTCGGGAGAGCTGTGAATGTTTTTGAAATATATGTATCTAATATTAGATTTCAGGATTTTTTCTAGGTTTACTTTGTACTTGACATATTTGGCCAACAAATTTCTTCCTTGTAGCTGGCCTTTTCTTATTTGCACCCACATGCAAGACAACACTTGCTCTATTATTATGCACATTGTTTTGAAAAACAAATTTGTTATGTGACAAGAGAAGTCACCGCTTGAATGTAGCAGTTGCCATTGAACTATTTTATGGTAACTGAATCATTATGTAATGTCACTAGGATGTGGATCTCCATAGAAAAATGTTGGGAAGTTCATTTCCTCAACAAATTTGTCCTTGAATATTCCAAGTGGACGTTTCCCCTCAGCAGGTGCAATTTTGACAATCTTGTCTTGCAGTCACGAATGTGTTGTGAGTCAGTGAATCCATGTATCAATGTTTCAACATGTGTTTCATTATCCGATTCATCGCTTGTATCAAATTCACTATCAGTTTCGAGAGTCTTTGTAGAGTTGTCATCCCCTTCTCCAAGAACATTGTTCCAGTCCTCATTTATACAAATGTTTTTTTCTTTGTACAGGTCCCTGGAACATAATTCTTTTAATTCTTTCATGACAACATGCACATGCACTTTACATGTCTGATATGCATTCTTGTATTTCAAGCGTCTTTTGAGAGCCACAACAAATGTCATTGTATCGCTATTGAATTGTGGCAAGGATTTTTGCACAACATCTAGTTGGACAGACACACTAATAATTGATCATGTTAAGCCCATTTGGGGTCATTTATAGCCCCAGCGTATGATTTGTGCAAATGCAATTCGCAGAGACAAAAGTCTCTCTTCAAGTTCTGTAAGTGCACTTACATCTGGTAGTGGTGTATTACATCGTATTTGGTTAGGTGTTGCAAAGTGTGGCAGTTTTCCATTTTCAAGTGACTGTTTGCATGGAAGACAAATATTTCCACTAGAAAATGTTTTATCATTTAGTGTCAAGTGCATGTATTCTTCTTCCAAATCAGGCGTGAAAGACTTAGTATTTTTTGCAAAATTCAATTGATCGCAAATTGCAATGCAATGGAAGGAGTGTTGTCTTTGATTTGTTTCATACAGATCTATTTTGCATATTTCTTCCGTAGGGAAGTATGCATAGAAAGTGTTTGTTGGTTTTCATTGGTAGCAGTGCATGGTGTTGGTTCTAGCACACGAAATGTGTTTTGTTCCTCTCGGTCAGTGCCATGACCATTGTGGGATATGTGATTGTACATGTTTCTCTCACATATTTGTTTTTTCAAGATGTGGTAGGTTAAATTATGCTTGCCACTGGAAACTAGTTCCACTTGTTGAGAAGCCATGTTGGAGGTGGAAGTGACATTTCTTATGAGCATTGCATCCTCATCGTCTCGATGATGCAAACTATTATGTTCTTTGTCATTCGACATGTGATGTTTGTGCTCAACAGAAAAAGCAAAAATGTGATTGTGTTGTGCACGAACAAATTTTTTTAGGTTGTGATATGTCAATTTATGTCTAGAAGGAAGCATAGTAATGTATTTTTTTCTCTCACGTATGACCTTTTTTAAGTTGTGATAAGTTAGTATACATTTTTTGTTCAAGGTCAGGATGACCTCATGGCAATTAGGATGAGTTTCATTTTGATTAAATAGCATGCAACGCTTATGCAGATTCGATGTGGTTTGGTTGGCATTGACACTAGACCCTGAACTAGTAGTATTTCCTATACCACCAATGTATTTTTTTCTCTCACGTATGACCTTTTTCAAGTTGTTATAAGTTAGTCTACTTTTTTTGTTTAATCCCTGTATGGCCTCATCACAACTGGGACGAGTTTCATTCTCATTAAATAGCATGCTATGCGTATGCAGATTCGATGTGGTTTGGGTGACATGGATAGTGGACCCTGAGCCAATATTATTTCCCATCAAAGGTTGATAATGGATATGTGGCGTATCTATTTTCAATGAGATGATGGCAATTGTTCGATCGTAGTTTGAATCAATACACCACGAATGGACAGTGCCATCTGGAAGGGATGAACAGACCTGGATATTTACTCTGAATATGATAGATAGCCATTGCAAACAAAATATGCCACCCTCTACATTTCCTTTTTCATATGGCAATGCCATGTTTACAAGGTATTCTTGCCAAGTTCCAATTGTCGGCATATTTTCTAGGAGATATGGCGAAAGGTGTTGATGCATACAGCTAAAATCCTTACAAACGGATTGTACAGTGTAAAGCCACAACGACTGCACGTCGAACTCTATTGCTACCAAATAGAAAATTTCATTGAACATACTATCTCCACAACTAGATGCAACAATTGTCGTTATCTGCAAGCCATGGAAATGTATATGATGCATAATTCGTTTCCATTGCGATTCAAGGTCTTTGCAAAGGAGGGAAAAGTAAATATGAGGTCCTCCAAGATTGCATATGGATCATTTTCTATACAGTAGTGGTTCATAATGACCACTGACAAGATTGACATCATGGAACAAGATGCAATATGGATCGCTAGATGCAGTTTTGTTGAATAGTAGATATCTTGTTTTTCTTGTCAATGACCATATTCCAATTGATATATTGAGCCACTTAGACATCCACTACATACAAAATGTATCTTCCCAAATTCCCCTCTCATGTGCAGGCAGAATTGCAGATGCAGACAACCACATCTTTGAAAAATATGTAGTGACATCATGTATTCCATGCAACTTCCAAAGAAAATTAGATGCCAATTCATATTGATGCGACTCCAATGCCTTAGCGTCGCCATTTTTTAAAAATCCCAAGAAATAATCTATCAATCCATTATGCAGGTTGGTTGAGGAATAACGAAAATGCAATAGAACCTGAAATGCATCGAAAAGGAAATCTCCTACTGTATACGAGAATGCATCCAATCTAAAAATCCCATTGCTATACAATACCTAGTCGATGTTGTCATGTACAATGGAGTATGTATATATTTCATAGGAATCAACATCTATTACTTGTTTCATCTCTTAAGCTGTGATTTTCAGGCTGTTTCTTATCTATATTCAGTTTATATGCAAAAAGAGAAAAAAAAATGAAAAAAAAAAGACAAATAGAAAACTATAAGTGTGGAACTGCATACCAATTCTTCTATGTATTCTTCAACCTTATTTTTGTCAAATTCAATCCCCCTATTCGCTACAACATATGACAAGCAAAAAAACATACAGTGAATAGTGAACCAAATAGAAGAGATAACGCAAATAAATAACACTATAAATTTGTTGGGCACAAAGACCGAGTATTCAAGGTATATCATTTTTTAACCTATTCATGGTGTGCATCCTACAAGATTTTTAGTGGCAGAAGATTCTTTTCAAGACACAAAGGAAAACACAAAGGCAACAGGTGGACGAAGTTTTTGATTTAGAGAATAAAATCATGCCCTGTCACAAGACCCTGGAAGATGCTTGCCCCCTGTGACAACTCTGAATTCGTTTTCTAAACCCCTTTGCATTGCTATTTTGGAAACAACTATGGAATAATATCCAGGACGTGGAAGTTGGCATATATGATTCGAAGGGAACAACCTAGAAAAAATGCACCAAACACATGGTTTCCAGGAACAAAAAATAAGAGGAGACCATCTGGTTTTATTTTTTATATTTCATTGTAGTTGCGACATATATGGGTTATGTGTCTAGCATCGAAATTCAAAGAGGAACATGACATTTGGAAGGGAACAAACTGGGAAAAATGCACGAAACGTATGGTTTCCAGGAACAAAAAACACGAGGAGAACATTGGGAAAAATGCACCAAATGTATGGTTTTCAGGAGCAGGAAAAATGAGGAGTTTTATTTTTTATATGTCACTATGGTTGTGAAAAAGGAGGGTTTTGTATATAACATTGACGTTCAAGAACAAGGAAAATATTTTGGTCGTAGCAACCACATAGAAAGATGTTCTGCAACAGGATTTCGAGCCATGGATTCCTAGTATTGAAAATTCTTGCTTGCAAGCTACAAATAGAAAGAAACAAACAAGGATTAGAAACAAAACCATGGCATGAAAACTTACCTGTCAACGAGGGATGACAAAGCGCGGCTCCAAACCCTGCAAATTGCAACAATAGGTCCAACTACTTGCAAAGTTGAAGAACAACAAACTAGTGAATAACCACGAAGAGGTCCAACTGCAGCTGCAGGACCTCAACTTTGTAAAGTTGAATCAAACAACAAAAAACAACATCAAATGAACCAATGAACAAGCATCAACCAGTGAACCAGTAATGCCGGTGAAGAACAATATTGCCCAAATTCACTGCAGACAACACTGTATCAAAAAAATGGAGGAAATTGTATTGTAACACACCTGTAGAGTAAACATTTAAGGTTGTGAGGCCTGTTAGGTAAACACTTAAGGTTGTCAGAACCGTCGAAGGGCGTCACATTGTGCAAACATTTAATAAAGAATGAAATGTGGCAGGCCTGTTTACATACGCCATAATGAAAAAGCCTCTCCAAGTATGCAACAATAAAGAAAAAGCAAACATAATAATAGTAATAAAAAATAAAAAATAATAACAATAGTTCGATCATTGGAGACTATGCTAAAAAAATTTACTCAGAGGACAAAGTAATATGAAAACTGACTATCCATGCTCAAAAATTTGGATATCCAAACATTTCAGTATGAATAGTACAAATTCAAAAACACCGTAGATGATAAAAACTTTGGATATGGCAACATATAAATCATTGGGAATAGAGAAGCTGGAAATAAGACCTCAAATCTATTATCCAACGAGATCATGACATATATGGATTTTTTTATTATACAAAAACAATGTTTTTAGTTCTGCGGTTCGAATAATAGAAATTATGCAAAAATTCGTAGTCAAACGAAAAACTAATATAAAGTCCATGAATTATCGATCGCTATAAACTTTGGATATGTAAACATTTCAGTATGAATAGTACAAATTCAAAAACATCGTAGATGATAAAAATTTTGGATATGGAAACATATAAATCATTGGGAATAGCAAAGCTGACAATAAGACCTCAAATCTATTATCCAACGAGATCATGACATATATGGGTTTTTTTATTATATAAAAAACAATGTTTTTAGTTCTGTAGTTCGAACAATAGAAATTATGCAAAAAATTGTAGTCAAACGAAAGCTAACATAAAGTCAACGAATTATCGATCGCTGTAAACTTTGGATATGTAAACATTTCAGTATGAATAGTACAATTTATTTATTTTTTTTTATTTTTTTTATGTCTGGCGGAATCAACAACTAGTTGGGCACGTGGCCGTGTTATCCAACTGCTACCACTATAACCTCTAGGTGTGCCCACGATGCCCCTTACGTGGCACACATTGTAAGTCGGGGGGAATTGAACTCGAAACCTCATGGAACTTCATTTTCATAGCACTTGCCAATTGAGCTGCCCCCCCCGAGGGCATGAATAGTACAAATTCAAAAACACCGTAGATGATAAAAACTTTGGATATGACAACATATAAATCGTTGGGAATAGTGAAGCTCGCAATAAGACCTCAAATCTATTATCCAATGAGATCATGACATATATGGGTTTTTTTATTATATAAAAAATAAGTTTTTAGTTATGTAATTCGAACAATATAAATTATGCAAAAAATTGTAGTCAAACGAAAAACTAATATAAAGTCAACGAATTATCGATCGCTATAAACTTTGGATATGTAAACATTTCAGTATGAATAATACAAATTCAAAAATACCGTAGATGATAAAAACTTTGGATATGGAAACATATAAATCATTGGGAATAGTGAAGCTGGCAGTAAGACCTCAAATCTATTATCCAATAAGATCATGACATATATGGGTTTTTTTATTATATAAAAAATAATGTTTTTAGTTATGTAGTTCGAACAATAGAAAGTATGCAAAAAATTGTAGTCAAACAACAAACTAATATAAAGTCAACGAATTATTGATCGCTATAGTCCCTCTACGCCTTAGGCAGAGACTAATAAGGTTTAAAGAAACCGTAGACTAGTGTTTGGTGCTCAAAGGTTCATATTTACTCATACTTAGCTTATATTTCATTTCTATATTGTTATTACAAGTTTATATTATATATTTAGGTGAAATTGATCTCTAAAGTGATTTTAATTTCTTATCTTTCATTTAGAGATTTTATTGGTGAATTCTAGTGCTAACTTTGGAAACCATAGGGGGGATTTGCCACATTTTTCAAGTTCTTACTTAGTTCATTGTTATATATCTCCAGAAATTGATTCTAACATTTGTTGGGTTATTTTTCATAGCATATATCTTTCCCTAGTGAAATCGTCCAAGACATCTTGTTTAAAAGTGGATTTTCTCTCTCTTGGATGGTTTTCTCTTCACTTCAAATCTGAAATTTCCGCATTAATTTATCATAAAAACAAATTTAGAAGTTGTGGACAGCCATAAGCTTATCCTTGTTCTAGCATATAATAGATTGGAAATCAAAGCACACCTTGCACCATTGATTTATGTTAATTGATTACACTCTTTGTGCCCTCAAATAGCTTAAAAGTGGTTCTTGATTCTTAGAAGTTTCATTGGTTGAGTGATAGGAATTTAATTTCAAATCTGAAGTTGTTTACATTATTTTTCCTTCATATCAAATTTGGCACACATATCCACTAGCTCCTAACCTTATTTCTCAAGTGGATATATTGGTGGCTTATGTTATTGTTTCTAACTGGTTATCTATGAAGCATTTAATCACATATTGGAATCCTCATGCATCTAATTGTTATATTGGTGGCTTAAGCTATTGTTTCTAGCTGGTTATTTTTTAAGCTTTCAATCACATATTGGAATCCTTGTGCATCTAATTGTTATACATTTTGTCGATTCTCTGAAGTAAATCATAAGATTACATGGTAATTTATTGTGGATGTCTCCCTTGACTTCTAGAAGTTGGCCTAAAGTAAATAAAGTGAAGGGGAAATTGTAAATTGTATTAACGTGACTGTGGTGCATTTCCTAATTTGTTGCCCTAAGTTATGTTCAGACTTTTCACAAGAAGAGTG
>JZKD02S0622416.1:117584-130155 GCA_000966675.3 Picea glauca | reverse complement strand
CTAAAATTCTTACTTGGGACATCCTTCAGCAAAAAGGAACAGTTGGCCCAAGTAGATGTTGCCTGTGTGGATTAATGACATAAAACATAAAACATTTATTTATTGATTGTGTCTTCACTTGTTCGGTCTGGGAAAAAATTGCCCTGCTGCTAAATTGTAACCTCATTTGGGAAGTTCTGTCTCTTACAGACTGCATGGATACTTGGATGCTCAATAAAAATCTGCCAAATAGACTTCCGATCTTAACTACCTGGTTCATTTGGAAAGAGAGAAACATGGCTAAATTGTAACCTCATTTGGGAAGTTCTGTCTCTTACAGACTGCATGGATACTTGGATGCTCAATAAAAATCTGCCAAATAGACTTCCGATCTTAACTACCTGGTTCATTTGGAAAGAGAGAAACATGGCTAAATTGTAACCTCATTTGGGAAGTTCTGTCTCTTACATACTGCATGGATACTTGGATGCTCAATAAAAATCTGCCAAATAGACTTCCGATCTTAACTACCTGATTCATTTGGAAAGAGAGAAACATGGCTTTATTTGCCGATACACATCCAAATGATTCGGCAGTCACTGTTAAGATTTTAAAAACTCTGAATATTTACCCTCCAGTTAGTATTGATAAAGGACTAAGACAGAGTTCAATATTAAGGAGGAATAGTTTTGATATTGTTTTTTTTAATGGTGCTACAGTAACTGGAGGCGCTAACTGTGGAGCCTGGGGTGTAATAAAATGCACAAACTCGCTAGTTTATCGCTGGTTTTTTAATTGTGGGGATGGAACTAACACAAAAGCCTAGCTATTAGGACCGTGGGCTATGCTAATTATGTCAAAGCTATTAAATCTTCAATATATTCAGGTCATGGGGGATTCCAAACTTGTCATTCAGTGGCTCAAGCAGGAAGGAAACCTTCCAACAATCAGTACTGAGGGTTGGAAATGCAGAATAAAAGAATTGATTCCTATTTTCAAAGGCATAAGTTTTCCACATATTTTTCTGAGAAGCAAATAGAGAGGCCGATCAATTATCCAAGCAAACCCTCACGGCTCCTAAAAGAAGGATCTCCTACTACACCTAGGATGGGGAAACTGTTGGTCCTACCTTCCAAGTGGATGTCTTTTAATTTCCTCGTGCTCCTCTATTTTGGTCCCTCGGTCATATTCACTTTATTTATTTATTTATTTATATATTGATGGTTATCTCGTTAGAGACAATGTCTCTTTTTTTTTTCTTTTTTTTTCTGCATATTATAACTTAGCCTTGTACTAAGTTTGACTTGGGCAGCCTAGTCATGTGAGTCTTCTTGCCAGACTGCCTTGATAGTAGTTATTTTATGGAGTTGTAATAAAAAATTATATAATATAATTTTAGGGGAAAATTTTCATTTGAAAAAAAATTAAAAAGTGTTAATAAGTTCTAAACCCTGAATTGATTTAGTAGAATATTATCAATCTTTTGTATCATGGAGCTACTTAGCAAAGAATTATCATGCAGCCATTAAAACTCAATCCCATCATTCAAGTCTAATTTGATTTTTTTGGTTAAACTCAAACACAAAATATATACTAACAAGCTCTAAACTCCTACTTTAAGGGACTTGTCCAACTTAATCTTAGTTGAACATCATCATTATTTTGTGCCTAAAACCTTTTATTTCAAAAGAAAAAAATGTCTTGCAACCATTAAAGTTTAACCCCTCCATTCAATTCTAATTGGAATTTTTGTAATACTCAAGTAAAAAATAAGCTAACAAGATATAAACTCTAAGATATAAACTCGTATTTAATGAGTTTTTCCAAATTTGATCTTAATTGAATATCATCAATCTTTTGTGTCTTGGAATTATTATTTAAAAAACAAAGAAATATCATGCAACCAAATTTAAAGATGAATTCTTTGAATTGGAATTTTTGTTACAGTCAAGTAGCAAAATGCTAGCAAGCTCTAAACCCCTACTTTAAGGGTTTTGTCCAACTTGATCTTAGTTGAACATCATCAATATCAATATATGCAATTTTTATTAGCAAAGTGGCTACAATGACTGGACGTGATGGAATGCATAGAATTACCCAAAATCCCTCTTAGCTCTATGGAATAGTTGTATCGTGTAACATAATAATACAAAAAGAAAATCCTCATACCCCCTCCCTCCCCTCGCCCACTGTTAGTGAAAAGTTAATGTTTGAGAAACTTGCATACTTTTATTTATTTTTATCCCAATGATGCAAGTTTAATAATAAAGAGTAGGATTTATAGTGATAGCTATTGGACTTAATCTCATATTGCAAAAGAGATGTTGATGACACATTACCAACTTCCCTCGTAAATGAGAAAAAAGTGTCATGTAACTTTGTGATATCGTATAAAGTAATTTCCATTAGAAAAATATAACTAATTATATGACATCCAGTTAAATTCATATCACATTGTTATACGGTATAAAGGGTTATATCACTTTGTTATATGATATAAGGTAATTGCATAACACAATTATTAGAAGAATATGATAAGAGTTAAATTCATATCACATTGTTATACGGTATAAAGGGTTATATCACTTTGTTATATGATATAAGGTAATTGCACAACACAACTATCAGAAGAATATGATAAGCAATTCGAAGAATTTTATTTGAAAATAATTTCACAATCTTTAAATCACAACTAATAAAATATTATAATTAGCTCATTAGAAGAATATTATTTAAAGATTGTTAGGCCATGAGTGAGCAGAAAAGTAACTCCACACTTTGATGTGATTTGAATTAGCATGATAGGTTAATAAATACAACAATAAATGACTCTTGGTCTTCCATAACTGAAGGTGTTTCCTATCACCTATGACTATTCATATTTACAATATTGTTACAAGTAACACAACCACAAATGATTATATGTACAACAATCCGCCTCTTAATCTGAAGGGGTGTGTGTGAGTCCAAGCATCATTATGAACTTCTCAATTTTTTTCTCTTCCAAGCACTTTGATGAAGATGTCTGCAATTTGCTCATTTGTGGAACAATGTCTCAAGTGAATAGTCTTGGCCTCTACATGATATTGAATCATGTGATACTTTGTGCTGATGTGCTTTGTTCAATCATGAAATATGAGATTCTTGGCCAACTTGATTGCAGAAGTATTGTCAACTAGAATATGAGTAGAGTTCACTTGTTTCTCTTGAAAATATTCAAGTATTTCCCTGAGCCACACAATCTCCTTTGTCAATTTTGCAACTACCACATATTATGTCTCTATTGTGGAATCTGCTGGAATTGATTGTTTGCATGATCTCCAGGAGACAATTGTCAATCCAAGACTCATGAGATAGAATGAAGTTGATACTTCATTTTCCTTATCCCCAACAAAGTATGAATCAAAATATCTGATCAGGTTGAATTCATCCACCTTAGAGTACCCGAGTCCAAAATCTTGAGTTCCTTTCAAGTATTTTAGAACTCTTTTTGCAGTAGACCAATGTCCTTCACAAGGCTTTTGCATGAACTTGGAAAGAATCCCAACAACAAATGAAATTTATGGTCTGGTGGTAGTAAGATAGATAAGACTTCCCACAAGATGTCTATACTTGGTTTCATCCTCAAATGCATTCCCTTCTTTTGACGTGAGTTTTAAATTTTGTTCCATTGGAGTTGAAACTGGATTGCACTCATCCATGCCAAACTTGTTCAACAAATCTCCAATGTACTTCTTTTAGGTGATGAATATGTACTTTGGATTTTGTATCACTCCAATTCCCAAATAGTAGTGAAGATGTCCCAAATCTGTCATCTTGAAGCATTTCTTGAACTCTTTGTTTATGGATGGAATGTAGTTCTCATTGTTCCCTATTATGAAAACATCATCTACATATACTACAAGATACACAACAATTTTTCCAACATTCTTGACAAACAAAGTTGCATCGTCAAGATTGAAATGCTTGAAATTCAATTTCAGAAGATGTTCAATTAACTTTTCATACCATGCTCGCGATGCTTGTTTCAAGCTGTATAATGATTTGATGAGGTTGCACACCTTATGTTCTTGTCCCTTCACAAAAAATCCTTATGGTTGAGACGTGAACACATTATCTTTCAAGTATCCATTCAAGAAAGCAGTCTTCACATCCATTTGATTAATTTTACATCCATTCCGTGTTGTCATGGAAAATAGAGTTCATATGGTAGCCCATTTTGTTGTGGGGGAAAAATTCTCCTCATAATCAACACCTTCTTTCTGTGAAAATTCGTTTTCCACGAACCTTTCTTTGTGCTTGTCAAGTGAGCCATCTGATATGTACTTGTTCTTGAATACCCACTTGTAGCCAATGGGTTTGGTTCCATATGGAGGGTCCACCAACTTCCATGTCCCATTCTTGATGAGAGCATTATATTCCTTTTGCATGGCTTCTTTCCATTCATCATGAGAATAAGCTTCTTTAAAGGAAGTTGGTTCAAGGTTAGTAGATAAATTCAACTCACAATCATATGAAACATCCATATCATCTACATCACCTAAGTTTGAATTATCTACATTACATCCATCTTGTTTTGAGGACAATTTGATTCTCGTCTTTCCGACCTTATCAGGATGAACACTTTCAAGTGTTTTTGTGAGCCATTTTGGTGGACCTTTCTGAGAAGGTCTAGGTTGCTCAACTGATTTAGATGGTGTTGAGTTCTCATCAAGCGTCAAATTTTCAATCCTCTTGATCACATCATCCAATTGAACTTTAGGTTTTGATGAAATGGCAGGAAATTCTTCATGAGGGTAAGATGGTGCTTCATAAGGAGATTCCATAGATTGATCCAAAATAGGGATCTCCCCTTCAATATGTAGAATCTCATCATCAAATTCATGATATGTCTTTACACGAGTGAATCTGTCTAGATGATCATGATGCATCTCAACAGTTTCATATTTCTTGGAGGATTCAAGAAATATCACATCTCTGGAAAGGATGAAATTCGTGTTTGTCTCATCGTAAAGACGATACCCCTTGGTGGTATTCGAGTACCCCAAGAAGATGCACTTATGACTTCTTTCATCAAGCTTGTTTCTTTGCTCCTTAGGAATCAAGGCATAACAGGTGGAACCAAAGACCTTGAGAAGCCTCACCGAAGGAATGTGACCATACCACATTTCATAAGGATTCTTGTTTTTAATAGCATAAGATGGACACATCTTTTTGACATAAATTTCACATAGAATTGCATCATCCCAAAACATCAATTTATCATTCTTGAAAAACACCATGGAACAAACCATATTTTGGAGTGTCATGTTCATTCGTTTAGCTACACCGTTTTGTTGAGGATTGTATGGAATTGTCATTTGATGTTTAGCCCATGTTGGTGAAGGTAACTTTAAAATTCATTAGATACATATTCTCTTCCATTATCAGTGCAAAGAGAGACATACGAGATTGAACTTCATTTTGAATCCATGCATGAAAATGTTTAAATATTTCAAAAGCTTTTGATTTATCTTTCAGCAAGTATACCCAACACATCCTGGTGTAATCATCAATAAAAGTCATGATATATTTGTTTCCATTTGTAGAAGGAATATGCATAGGGATGCACAAATCATAATGAATCAGTTCAATTTTTATACATGCTCTGGAAGTAGAATCATGAAAGGGTTGTTTGTTGTGTTTTCCAAGGATACATTCATCACATTGCTTCAATTTCTTAGGAATAGTATGCAAACTAGAAACACCATTCTTTCTCAACAAACAAAGATTGTCATAATTAATATGGCCAAATCTAACATGCCATAGAATACTAGATGACATTATACCTGAGAGAGGTATGCAACAATTTGTGTATGGGTAGTTCTTCCATTCAAATTTAACAATCTTCCATCTTCTATTTTGGTCATAAAAAGCATGTTATCAGAATCCTTCCTTATCTCAACTTTTCCACTGAACATATGAATAGAGTGGCCTTGCTATCTGATGTGCACAAGTGACATCAATCTTCTTTGTAGCTCAGGAAGATAGAGTACATTGTGTAGAAGAAAATCTGGGAGTCCAAGAAACTTAAGCCCGATGACGTCCATTCTTGAAGGCTTGATATTGGACTTGTATTAAATATATTTTCAGTTACTCCTATATTTCATTAGTCAAGAACATGATGAACATGTGCTTTACCTTTCTCCAGGTCTAAAGTTCTATCTTTGTCTTCTTTTTGACTTTGTCTTTCTTCGATCTTCTCCCGTGGAACTCTGCAGTCAGTGGCTTCATGTGACCCATTCATTCTGCAACGGGTACAATGAAGATCATATTTTTTGTGAGGATTATGCAAACCCCCCTGTCTCTGATCTTCTTCTTTCTGCATCCGTTCATTTCTTACTTGATAGCAAGAAATTTGCTTGAGCCCCCTGCCACCTTCAAGCTCGCGTACCAACAACAAGATCAAGAGGTTTTCTTACAATGAACATAAGATCAAGGGTACTCTCATTATAATTTGATAAGATATTTACAAAACTATTTTCTTGGAGGAATAAATTGCAACATAGTGGATGTTAAGATGGTCCACTAGTCAACATGAAAATCATAATGATGAAAGACAAATGTTCTCCATGATGCATTTACAAGATCGAGATGTCTTCAATAAGGTTATACCTCATTTTAAAACTGACTATTGCTTGTTACTGGACGAAAAAGAGAAAATCCAACACCTCATTGAGTATGCTTGATGTTGGCACTAACTCTTTCATAACAAGAAAGGTGCAATACATTCACCTCAAAATAAACAATGGAACCATTGTAAGACTGCATCAATAAAATAAACAATGGAACAAAGCGGTTATCCCAAGATTATTTTTTAGGCTCCATTCCAACAAGGAAAATCGTTGCTCCAACGAATTGAGGGATGACCTTATCGAGCTCAATCCCCCCACCAATGAATCTGACAGATCTATGGAGAGAGATGTCATTTTTTTGAGTAAACCAATGCACATGAAGATCAGACTCAAACAACTAAATATGGAGGTGAATTTCATAAGAATGGAGAGGTAGAGGGAAAGGTATATGAGAAAATTCATCTTGCCCGGAGAGACTTCAATAAGAAGTTTGATACATCTCGATGCTTGATAGATCCGAGTTTAAGATGGGTCTCAAAAAATAATTTTTTCAACACATACACACTTGAGAAATAAATTTGGCATTAGTGAAGACATAACACACAATATTAGAGATATCTTGAAGGATTTAGTATGGTTTATGAGATTTGCACGGTTTATGGTTTAGTATGGTTCTTAAGGCTGGTATGATTTATGTTTTAATATATTTTTCTTCCAAGTATTATTATAATATAAAAAATAATTTGTATTTTATAGTTGATACATATCATATATATGGGGTTGATTTCATGTTAGAATGGTTGATAAGGAATTTACAGGTAACTATATCACTTATTTGAGTAAAATGATTAACTTTGGAAATCCCTAACTCTATTCCCCTCCCCTTTATATGGAATTATATTCTTCATATTTCACTTATACTTAATCAATTATAAAAGTTTGATTGACTTTGATTTTATGTATTGTTGACGAAAATGAAAATGAAGGTGAATGTGACAATGAAGTGATTGTGTCGACCCATTATAGATGTACAGTTTTATCTGTCATCTACATTCCTTGTCTTTACACTAATAAAAATGGAGATGCATTGTTTGTTCCCCCACCTTTACACTGCTAAAGATGAAGATGCATTGTATGTGCCCCACCTTTAGTTGTATGATTAACTCCCAAATATCTACATACATGTGTACTATTTCCATAGATCAACATTATAATTCTCGTTACTACTCCTCAATAACAAAGACTGGTTCAACATGACAAAAAATTTCACTACATAAAAACACAACACATTTTTTTTGTGCCTCAAACTCATTGTGTAAAAAACAAAGAAGTATTGTGCAACCATTAGAGTATTGTCTAGACCCCTTGTCTAAGTTGTTTGTCCATCAAACACCACTAATATCTCATGTTGATATTGCTCTACAAACTTCACAATCACCCTATTTGTTTTTTTTTTATGATACGAAAATATGTTTACAATAAGCGCCCAAAATCCCCTTAAGTCCCCTTAGCTCTATGATATAGTAAGAATATGTTGAAACTCACTAAAACTCAACAACTTAGCTTGGATTAACCCATTACAAGACAAGTTGACCAAAGTTATCCAAACTCACTAACAAACCTTGAGACTTGAAATTTTTAGCAACTAACATTGATATAGGGGAGTTCTAAGTTTTATTGAGTTAGTGCTAATTTAATAATGGTCAAATTTTATCACATGTACAATTTTGTTGAGTTTTTGTCAAGATAATATTAAGAGTTGTCCATTAAGTTGTGGTCTAGCAACAACCTTAAGTGGTTGTTTTAAAGATTAACCAAGTTCAAATCCCATTGAGCTAGTCCTCTCTTACATGAGGTTCGTCAATTGTGCCTTGCAACTAAGTCACCTTTATGGGCATGTGATCTATTAGATATAACCATAATATGTTTTTTTGGGGGCTTTTTGTCAATCATTGTTTTTGTCTTGTTATAACTTGTGAACAATTAATATCTAATATACATTCACTTTTCCAACATAAAATTTCACATTATATTGATTGATAATATAATTTGTAATACAATACAACACTTCAGCTAGGGAAATATCTTCCACAATCCTTCATAAAAAATGCTCAGAAACCTTTTCTAAAAGTCTTTCTTCANGTTTTGCCATAAACACAAGTTGGCATTCATAGTTAGTATATTCTATGTATTTATGTATATGAACCTAAAACATGGGTCTTAAAACATGTGTTAAGAGATGAGGAAGAGTTTATAGATTATTAAAAATATATAATTAGTATATTTTATGTATGTATATGAATTTAAAACATGGGTGTTAAGAGATGAGGAAGAGTTTATAGATTATTAAAAAATATATATGATAAGAGATGAAGAAGAGTTTATAGATTATTAAAAAAAATAAGTTAGGGAGACAATGTTATTGCAAGAGGATTTTTTTAGTACTTAGAAGCTTATAGAGTGGGATAGATTTTTGGATATTGAACTTAATTACAAAACCATATCTTTTAGTTTTTCTATAATCATGAGTTGGCTTTCATAGTTAGTTTTTCCATAAACACGCGTTGGCTTTCATAGTTAGTATATTATGTGTATGTATATGAACCTAAAACATAGGTGTTGAGAGATGAGGAAGAGTTTATAGATTATTAAAAAAATATATGATAGGGGAGATAATGTTATTACAAGAGGATGTTTTTGGTACTTAGAATCTTATAGAGTGGGATATATTTTTGGATATTGAACCTAATTACAAAACCCTAACTTTGATTGAGACTTAGAAGATTATTTGTCAAGACGTCAGATGGGATTGTTGAATAGTGTTGAGAAAGCAACTAAAAATCTAAAGGAAAGGGGTACAAACCTTGAACCAAATGCCAGGTTCTACCACCATAGGGTGAAATATCTTGCAAACCCTAATAGGCCTCTCGTAGCAAACAACTCTTGGGATTAATGTACTTAGGATAGTCTCATCCTAGATGATGGCAACAATAATCAACACATGTGTAAAGGAGTACATCTTAAGAATGGTCAAATATGGTCAAATATTACATCAACAATTAGGTGGAGTGGGATAAATGCCTACTTCAACCAAATGTTAATGTAGTCAAGATCCATTCATAAAAAAAAGGCTATATATTAACTTTGCAACTAAACTAATATAACATTTGATTCCATATTGCAAATTAGCATGTCATTCCCAATAGTCATATTCAAAATAAAACAATTGAAATGGAAGAAAAAACAACTTATACTCTCTAATACAACTTCTTTCCAAGAGAAAATTAGCACAATTATATTAATATAATATAATTTTTACATTCAAATAATACCACTTCACAATCATACAACTTCACTCAACTAGAATATGCATTCACACATGATCATTATCATGATTGAATGAAAGATGGTGTAGACCTGTAAGTGAAATAAATATAGATTTCTTGCTATCATATCATATCTCTTAATGAAAACATATTAAACTAATTTTCATATCATCAAAATTCATTATATCATCACAATGTGTAACCATCATCAGTGATATAAATAAATAAACCAAATTACATACATTCAAACCAAAACCAAAGTAATGGTGGTACTTAAAATGGTTTAACATTTATGATTTTAACTACCGCTACCATAAAATATCGATGCATCAACATTATCTCATATAAATTAATGATACACATTTTTCATAAGAAAAATAATAATGATTTCCATAAGTGTAAATAAGTCACCATCTTTTCATATATTAATAGTGAGTGCTTTTGCAATAAAATATCATTATAACCACTGTTAATATGGGAGATTTCTAGAACATGGTAGCCTATTGATCATTAAAATCTATACCTTCCATCAATCAAAATCTGAATTTAATTATCTCAAAAGTTGTTGATTGGAGACATGGACAAGCCTCAAGTACATTACTCAATATTTATACATTCCAAGGAAATTGCATCATAATTATGGCATAAAAGCACAATGCAATTTGGGTGTAGAAAACTTTAAAATCCAAATCCTTCGTGACCCAAGTAACAAGTAACCCATGGTTATACAAATTAAGGCATAAAATCACAATCAAACCAAAGCATTACAACATGTCATGATTGTTTATGGATTTTTCAAAATTACAAACAATATTAACTCTTGAACATGGAAAAATGGACTATTTAATTGACACAATAACCATTTTAAATCTTTCCTGAAATTTTCAATATGCACCAAATAAATATAAGATAAGAAAAAATGCTACCACAAGATTTTAAACCATCCATTATCAATCACACATCCATTATCAATCACACAACGATGGCATTGACACAATAACCATTTTAAATCTTTCCTGAAATTTTCACCATGCACCAAATAAAAAAGATAAGAAAAATGCTACCACAAGATTTTAAATCATCCATTATCAAGCACACAACGATGACCTTTGCCATCTATGCAATCATCAAATCTCAAAAAATACCAACGAAAAAGCAATAAATATTGACATTCAAAAATATATGAAAGAGGCTCATCGTATGGAAGCACGAATGCATTAAACCATCATCAATCCCAAAGTCATTATAGTCCAAAGTTACATGTAATTGTAAGTTGGTTTCCTAATTCTAGGGAAAAAATAAGTGTGCTCTCTTAAAATAAAATGACCAAGAATGCTAGCAAATCATGGATGCAATGTCGTAGTGCCCAAATCCAATTTTGAACATCCAAGCACAAATCAACAAAGTTGAATAGAAAGCTAGCTAAATGTGCTTATAAAGTGATTAAATTCATATTTGATGCAGTTTGAACCAAACTAATTTTTTAAAGTTAAAAATGCAATAGTAGTAGTTTGGTCTAGCTAAGGGTTTCTGGGAATATTTAAGGGGTTTTGAAATCTACATGGTTTATGTCCCTAAAAAAATGTCATCGTACTTTTACAAACTTTATAGATAAATAGAAAAAACAAGTCGAATTAATTAATTTTATAATCTTTCAAATAATCTCTTTTTTTTTTCCAAATTATCTAATAAACCTTTGTTAATGAAATATACCTCTTTACTTAATAAATTACCGCAAAATATTGTAATTTACAATTTCAATATAATCATAGAAGAAAACAACTAAAACTAAACTTGAAATGAAACGACATTCCATAAATAAAAGTGAGAATTTAAGAAGAATGATAACTTGAAAATCACCATCCCTACCCATACTCACAAGGAGTAAGAAAGATAAACCAAAGTTTATATTTAAGTATTCACCCAAAGATTTTATTCCATGGCGGTTTATAAACTTATGATGCCAAAGGTTGCCCCAATATTCAAATTTAATTGCTAGTGCATGAAAAGCATGTTGATTAAGGTTGGTTGTCATTGGTGTCAACTCTTGAAGAAAGCCTCGTAGCACAAAGGTTGGGTAATGGACCCAAGATTGTTTGATGTAAATATGACTCGTTATTGTCTTTTCATGGTTGATAATAAGTAGAAATGGATGAACTCCAAAGTGGTCCCCTTATGGTGAAAACCCTCACGGGAAGACGCTTTGCGGATTGAGTTATCCTAGAAGTATGGTTAGAGAACCCATGCTTATTTGTGGAATAATGAGATGAACGTCAGTGAATTTGTCAGTGAAACTATCCTAGATGGATAGTGCTTGTCATGCCATTTCTGGTGGTATGTGGAACGTTACATAACTCCTCACGGTTAGAGAGTTATGGCCATGAGAAGTTGGAGAACCCAGGTTTGGGTAGTGGACCCAAGTTTGTTTGATGGATAACAGTATGAGTTTTGATATATTTTCAGGTAATAATATTCTATATGGATAGTACATGTCATTCCATTTCTGGTGGTATGTGGAACTTCACCTAACTCCTCATGGTTTGAGATTTATGGCCTTACGAAGTTGGAGGACCCTCATATATCATCTAGAAGCCCCAAAAGGTCAAAGTAGTCAAAGTGGTTTAAGAGATTTTAAAAGGTAAATAATAAAGT
>JZKD02S0622416.1:65246-84694 GCA_000966675.3 Picea glauca | reverse complement strand
GTTGTAATAATATTACAATATGAGAAATAAGTTATAACATTTTGATTTGTTAAATTTTAATTTCATTAAATGTGAAATAATAAGGAGAAATCTAGCTTCGGATAGGGTAACAATTGGACAAAGTCAGAGAACAAATGGCATGGGGCAGCAACGAGAGTTAATAACCTTGACCTCCAGCCCTCCACTCACTATTGTAGAATGACCCACACTCAACGGAGAGTAATGGTAGTTCGTCTCGACAACCTTGCAGGTTTAATGCCCCCCCGCATAAGCCAACCCAGGCGTATTGTGCTAAGCACCAGGCCTAGGGAATCTGTCACCTCAGATTTCATGGCTAGTCTATCTGTCAATTTGAGTTGCATTAAGAAGGAAAATTCCTTGACGAATTCATTCATTTCCTCTCTACATTTTCTCTTGTTCCTTGGATCTTTTGAGCGAATTCTATTTTTTTCCCTCTACAATTGTGCTTTCTCCCTGACTCTCTCGGGTTCTCTCGGGATTTTCCAACCAGTCCCTCCGCTCCTGCCCCTCGACTCTTTCAGGTGAATTCTCTTATTTTCCCTCTGCAATTTCTCCTACTCCTCGACTCTATCGGGCTCTCTCGGGCTCTTCCCACCAGTCCCTCTGCCCTCTTCCTTCACTCCACCACAGACCAGCCTCCAAAACCCCTCCACCATGCCAAGAGAAAAGGGGAAGTCTAAGAGAGGATCGTTGTATTACAGTGCCCTCTCCAAACGTAGTAGACTCACCCCCTCCCAGTTAGCTCTCATCGCAATTCACACCTCTGGCCCCAGGCATAATAGCCAGGGGTCGCCTGAGCTTCCATCGTCACCCCCTCAAATTCCTCCTTTTATCCATGGCAGCCACCCGATCGAAGAGGAGATGCAACCTTCGAAAAAGATCACTCCTTTGCTCAATTATCCTCTTGCACCCCCCAAAATCCACCCACAGGATCAGGTGTTTGGCACAAGCAGATGCATGGTGGAGGAAGAAATTCCCCCAAGATGGCAAGTGGAGGAGCATATGACGAGCGTTGGCGAGGACAAGGAGGCAGAGCCACCTCTGCTCTCCCCAAATCGACTCTTGGACGAGCACCTCCAAATCATTTTTGAAATTTGGAAAAAGAAAGACGACCAACTTCACAGTCAATGCATCCTCGGCCAGAGAATGGATATTCTGTTCGATGCATTGGTGGACGCTCCAACGCAAACTCGATGCCCAACATGTAGCCATAAGTTCATCTCGACCTACAACATCCATGACAACCCGAGCTCACCCAAGGAATAACACCTCCAGATTTTTTGTTTGTTGTCCTTCTGGTTTTGTCACCTCTCCAAAGATGGGCAAAATCTATGCCTCTCGTCGCAAGCTAGATGGTCATGGCAACCGGTTTCTGATCATTTTGTTCATATTGTTTTGTCTATGCGGTGACACGTCAAACTCTAAGTTTTTAATGGAAGCCACATGTTCTGGTTTCCCTTTTGTGGCAGAACAGGTGGCTCATAGATGGCATTGTACATACATTAGCATAAATTAATACAAGGCTCTTACTTTATTTACAAAAAAAAAGGTGAAATCTAGACTAAGAAATTGTAAATTTTGATGTTAATAGTATTAATATCAATGTTTGTGTAAAATTGGATTCTAAAAGTGTGAGGATTGGTTTTCAAATAATTTTGAATCCAGAAATTGTGAATTTTGATTCCAAAAATGTGATTTTCAATTCAAAAAGTACAATTTTCAATTCCAAAATGTGATTTCTGAAATACAAAAAGTGTTAATTCTGATTCCCAAATTGTGAATTTCAATTCCAAAAGTGTCAGTATCTTATTGTTACATTGTGTACTTAGATTTCAATATTTCATTTTTTCCACTATGTATATAGTATCTAAATCCAAGATTAATGTACAATTTTCAATATATTATTTTTGCATGTGCATTCATAATATCACTATGACACCCATTGTTAAATATATTAACATTGAAGAGATGTAATAAAATAAAAACAAGCAACAACAATAATTGCATTCCATAATTGTATTTTTTCATAAATATTTAAGGAAACATCATTCGAATGAAGTCTCATTCATCAACATCACTCTCATTCTCAACTTTATGCCTCATTCATCTTGTTGTTCCTTGATTGTTGCAAATCCATTCTTATTTATATTTATTTTATCTCTTGTTCATCCTGCCCTTGGTGACAATGCCCATTTGATTCTATTAAAAACAATGAACATATTGTATTCCTAACCAACAACCCATTATTTATTTAAACAAATTTATACAAGTCTTTATTTATATTTTGATGTTCCAATTGGCCTCCACCATTTAACCTCTACCTTGTAATACTCAATAGTAGCATATTAATCTTGGAAAACACTTATCTTTTCCCTACCCAACCACATTGCATAATATTTATCCGGTGATTGTACTATGAGAATTTGTCCCTCCACAACATGACCCATTGGAGAGAATGGATCTCTAGGCTTGTTACATAGAGGTCCAACATAGCAATCATCAATTGTGGGGACATTTCCCCCCAAGTACACTTGCATAAATTCATGTGGATTTTATAGGAGTATTGTTTCTTATTTCTTACATTGTGGGTGGCCGAAAATTAGTTGTTGATTGCTCAATGCTTAGAAAGGGAGTATCCAAATATTTATATATCTTAGGATGACAATATTGTTCCCTTTCTTTATCAATCCCTTTCTTCCATAATAAAACACATGTTTCTAATCCATTTTTCATTTCATCCATATCATGAGGTCTCCTTACCTATATATGTCTCAATTGAGACTTCCCCATGGGTAAGTCCATATTTCCATCAAACAAAGAAAACCACAGATTAATAAGAGGTGACCACTTTTCATCCTTAATCGAGGATTTATATCAATCATAACTATCTTTCCATCTATGATATGGAATAAGATTGAAGAACTAACATCCTCTAATACCAATTATCTTGGAGTTACCATACAAAAGGTGTGGTTCCACAAAGCCCTTGAAGTAAAAAAATTCATTAATTAAATATGCAATAAGAATTGTGGTCCTTGCATGCCCTATAAGTGTTCATCATCTCTGGCAATGAAAATATATCTTATCTTTAATTTTGTTGATAACCTCCCATAAGTTCCATCTACATCTTCATGTGTGTATCCCATAGGGAGGAAACCAACTTAAACAATGTTGAACACCCTCCTTGATGTTAAAAGGGATAAAAATGCAAACACAAAGTGATTTTTGTTATCACCTGCAAAATTATCCATTTGCAACAATAATACTCATGGTAATTTTCTATTTGACTTGCAAAATTTTGTATTATAAACACTTATATTAGGTTCTCACATATTGCGTTTGCCTATACAACAAACATTTTTCATAAGACTTAGATTTCAATAAAGCTTCATGCAATGGGTGGTTCAATGTTCCCCTCTTGTAAAATAAATCCATGTATTGATCCACCATTGGTTCTTCGAGACCCTTTGAACATTTAGACAAGGAAGTCATAGTTAAGTTTGAACCCATATCCACAAAGGAATAATTGAAGGGGCTAAAGCCTCCAGGTCATGTGTCCTTTTGTAAGCCTAAAAATCAAAGAAATGGGGATATTCATGACATTAGTAATAGCCTTTTCCTTCTTAACCAACCTTCGTATAGAATTCTTTGACTTATCCATCTTGTCATGCACAATGCTCAATTAATATCTTGGATTCTTCTATAAATATTATATATGGGCGTAGTACATATGTAAACAACTTGTAATATAGTTATTATAGTCTGTTTGAACTACTCACAACCATTCTACTTTGTCTAGATTAGTGGCGGGCCTAATCTTTTTAATGATTGAAATACAATAATCACACCTTGCAAAGAAGTTATTCTTCATGATTGTAACATCTGGATTTTTTTTTCTCATTACTTTGTTAAAACTATATTGTGACATTGGAGGAAGACCAATCTATTAGATGTACTCGTTAGCCACTTTGTGAAGTGAACCCTAGGAAATTTTTGAACACAACAATTTGAGAGGTGTCTTTTTTCCATCTTAACACATTAATCTGGATTTATGAGGGGACAAAATAAAATAGAGAAATAAGACAGAAACACATAGATAGAGTAATACTCTATTTCTATTAATGAACGAAATATGCAAAAATTGTAAAAATACAGAGTGAAATGAACTTGCTAGAATGGTGGTAGCTTATCTTCGAGAAGATATGTGACGACTATGTGCATTCACAAGAAGATGATTACAATGAGGCTAAAAATGAATTTTAACATAAAGCATCAATGAGAAAACCCTAAACATCCAAAATCCTAACCCCAAAAGATGAAACGCTAAAAGGTTTGTGGGTCATGATGTGGTTAGTTGATACGCCAACTTCCTGAGGTTGTTACTTTTGCATATGATCTTCGTTTGGGGTGCTTAGTAGCTCGTCGGAAAGGTCTATCCAAGGAGTAAAGACTTTGAATGACCTAATACATGCCTTTGAATATTTATTGGGTGCTTATGGGCCAAAAAAACGTCGTTTAGGGCCTAAAAAAGACCTCAAAAGTTCAAGACCCAAAAAAACTCTAGAAAAACTGCCAAGATGGAAACTATGTTTTGAGCTAGTGGAATAGGTGGGTGGCCACTGATGTCCACATGGATCAACAATTCCCCCTTAGGAAGAAATGGTACCCATTTCATTGAGTTCCCCCATTTTGTTGAACTTGACGCTTGGTGAGTCACTTAATTCAAAAGCATTTTTCCCAACAACCTTAGTGATGGTGTAAGGGCCAAAGTGAAGTGGACACATATTTTGATGGAGTCATGTAGGGTGTTATTTATGAAAATGTAACCAAACCTTGTCTCCTACCTGGAACCTATGTGGAACTCGGTGTTGATCATGGCACTACTTGTAATTAGCATTGGATTTATATAAAATATCATGGACTTATTGGAATATGTGTTAGATTCATTCAATGAATTTGGCAGCTTTGTCGGCCTCAGATTGAACAGGTGAATATTTTTCCTATGTGTATGAAAGGAGCAATGCTACATCAATGGGGCCCAATGGTTGAAATCCCAAGCCCACCCGAAAAGGGTTATGGCTAGTCGAGCTATGGAGGGCTATGTTGTAGCCATGTTGAACATAAGGAATGCTCTCACCCCATGTGCGTGGATACTTGGATTTGTACATGCGCAAGATATGCACGATAATCCTATTGACAACCTCTGTCTTTCCATCAGTTTGTGGGTGGAAGGCAGTGGATTTGGTGAGCTTGGTGTTTAGAAATGACCAAAGGATCAACCAGAATGTACTCAAGAACCAATTGTATAGATCTGATATGATGGTCTATGGTAGTCCAAAGTGTACCTACACTCGCTCAAAGAAGAGCTTGGTAGTGGACTCATCTATGATACTCTTCTTCCAAGTTGTAAGAATGGCCATCTTAGAGAATCAATCAACAACCATGAATACAAAGTCATTGTCGTGCTTGGTTGAGGGGAGCCCTGACATGTAGTTCATCAAGATGGATTGCTAGGGTTTATTGGGAGTAGGAAGAGGGGAGACCTGGCATGTAGTCCATTAATATGGATTCCCATGGTTTATTGGGAGGAGGAAGAGGGGTGTATAGTCCTTGTTTTTTAATGGTTGTCTTGGTGATGGAGTAGGAAATGAAGGATCTGATATACTTACTGACATCAGTCAAAGCTTAGGACAATATAAATAATTATGTAGTATTGTCATTGTCTTCTCCATAACAAAGTGTCCTACCACCTGAATTTAGTGGGGTTCCCAAATCAGCTTCACACACTCACTTGAAGGAACACAAATATGAACCAAATGACATAACAACCCATCTTGAAGATGAAAGTCGAAAATGGCCTTGCATGTTCCCAACATCTGGTAGGTTTTAGTGAAGTCAGGATCATTGTCATAAAGTTGGGACCACCTGGAGGTATCATACTCCCAAGAGTTGAACACCATGGTTAATTATGCAATTGGAGGTCGATTGAGGTAGTTAGTGACGTGATTGGTGCTCCCTTTCTGAGGTGAAACTGTTGCAAGTATGTGGACCACTTTTGATGGCGGTCATTCTGTAATTTTCCTTGTGTCTACATTAACTGCAAAGGCTTGTGATCTGTATGGATGATTGTCTCCTTCCCTAGAATGTGATGCTTCCATTGGCGACGTGCTTGTACAATGAAATACATTTATTTGTTATATTTTGGGTACTTATGGATGGTACATGAGAGTGTCTCACTATTATAGGCCACCAGATGACCATGCTGAGTTAGAATGACACCAACAACGTATCCTGAAGCATTTGTCTCAATCTCAAAAGTTTGTTGCAGATCAAGTAAGGCGAGCACCGAGGCTTAGCATAGAAAATGTTTCATATCACCAAAATTATTTTTGTTTTGACCCAACCCACACAAATTGGGATTTGCAACCACCCTTGTTCACCTCGTCGAGGGACCAAGCAATACGAGAGAACCCCAACATGAATCCACGATAGAAGTTGGCAAGGCCCAAGAAGCTCTGAAGCTCGATTAGTGTTGTCGGGGATGGACATACATCAATGACTTGGATCTTCGATGGATATACATGCACACCATGTGCATCTACAATGTATCTGAGGTAATGGAACATGTTTATTCCGAAGGATCATTTCTCTAAGTTAGCATATAACTTGTGTTGTCGCAGGGTGTGCAAGACCTACTGAATGTGCTACAAGTGTTTTTCCCAACTCTTGTTGAATATGGGGATGTCATATAGATACACAAACACAAAGGAATTGGTGAAAGGATTCAATATGTCATCCATCAACCTCATGAAAGTTGTTGGGGCATTTTTCAAGCCAAAGGGAATCACCAACCACTAAAAAAGACCTTCTTTAGACTTGAAAGAATTTATCCATACATCAGTCGGTTATATTAGAACTTGGTGGTAGCTAGACTTCAGTTCAATCTTACTAAAGTACTTGACTTCTTTGAGTTGGTTTATAAGGTTGTTAATTCGGGGAATTGGGTACCGATTCCTGACTATGATTTTTTTCATATATTTGTAATAAATACAAATTCACTAGGTCCTGTCTTTCTTCTACACGAGCACGATTGGGCTTCTGCAGGTGAGGCGCTTGGTTGAATGTTCCCTTTTGGAACATTTCTTGAATACAACACTTGATTTCCTCTTTTTCCAGGAGAGAGTCTCGATACACCGACCCATTTGGTAAAGGAGAACTATGGGTCATATCGATTGAATGCTTGACCTGATAGTGCAGAGTTACCCTGGTAGTTAAGATGAATATGTCTCAGTATTCTTCCATGAATTTGTCCACTTGATTTTATTGCATAAAGAACACTTGTGCAAAAGAAAAGGATGTGGTCATGAGCTTCCATTCACCGTGAGAGTAAATGATGAAGAGGAAAAATTTCCCAATCTGGGATTGGGAGATGATCTTCTTACATTGCTTAGCTGAGACCAAATAAATTGCAGTAGGTGGAGCTACCTCTGGTATCTTGTCCAATTGTCTGCCCAAAGTAACAATGACATTACGAGGTCTAGATTCATATACATCATGATGTTTCAACATATATGGTTATCCTAAAAGAACATTGTTACCCCCCAAGCCTATGGGTAACTAAGGAGATAATGTCTCGAGACCCGCAGGTAGAAGATATGGAGTGCCGAGAGCAAGATGACCAGTTGAGCCCACATTGAGTAGAAAAATCCCCTCCTCTCCACCACACATTACCATTCATTGTTAGAAGCATAGCAATGTCCATCACACTAGCATGGCACATAAAGGAAAACATGTTTTTATTCATGAGGTAACAAGTTTGGTCTCGTGGTAAGTGTCAGTTTAATAATTGAAGCATTTGAGAATGTTGCAAAGGGTCCTTTCTTGATTATGAAAACGTTCACTTGGAAATTATACTTTTTTCCTTATTTCACCTTGGTGGTTGACATGGTTTCTTAGTAAGTGGGTCACCCTCAAGAAAAGGGTTGTTGTTGGGGGGGTCTCCTTGAAGGGTCATCATACCAATCCCACTCATACTTACCACTTTCCACACTTCTTCCCCTCTATTTCCTCATCTTTTGGGTTTTTGGGCTCATTGGCCCCAATAAGGGCGTGTACCTCATTTCATGGGAAAAAGGGGATGAGGTCCTAGAGGTGTTGTAGCTGGAAAAAGTTAAAATCCATAAATTATCCATGAAGGAAGGATGGTGTCACCTTCCTCAGCCCAAACGTCCCTTTTGGGAGGCACGTCATCACATTTTTTATGGAACATTTGGTGATGTTGTGGGATTGAAGCCCCACTCTATTGATTGATTTGGGGATGATGTGCATTCTTCTAGCTTGATGTATTAACCTTTGGAGGCTTTTTCATCACACGTGCCACCTTGGAGATGCATTTTATGGGCAAAAAGGAAAAATGATTTACTAAATTAGCTTTGTAACTTATGTTTAGGCCTAAAATTATGGATTTAATTGTAAAGTGGACAAAATAGGGCTTTGTTTTCCTCATATAAATATGAGGCAAGTCATTTTTCACAAATCACAACTCATCACTTGGAAAATTACTCTTGGACTGAAATTTCGGCCCTCTTGGGAAATTCACTCTCTCTTATTTTGGTCATAATGGATGCTACACTTGTATATTGGTGGAATAAAAGATATTGACTTCTCTTGGATGCTTCTTCTTGGGAAATTGTTGGAATATCTTTGATAAGTAAGGGTTTTGAATGTTATCTCTTGGATTAGGTAAGGAATTTATGCAATCTTGTGTTTTTCTTCTTAATTTCAAGGCTATACTATCAAACCCTATGAGGAGTATAAGTGCATACACCCTCCATCAAGGAATTTAATTCTATTGTCATTAAAAGGGATTAAGGATTTATACAAGGAGTAAGGGGGTTTATATTCCCCCCTATTGCCATCAAAGTTTGAGTTTAAACATTGGAATATTGTCTACTAATTGCAAGCATTTCTATCCAATATTATATGTTGACTTTGATGATCTAACTTGTAGTTGTTATAAGTTTAATCTTGTTGATATATCATTGTTTACTGCTGCAATTTTGGGACAACAAGGTTTCTTTTCGATTCCCCACTTGTCTTGGGGCTTATATCATCATATATTGTCTTGTATTGGTTTGTCTAACACTTTTTGTAGGTACACAACTTTGGAAACCATTTACCAACTCTAAAGACTCTCTCCTTAAGACTCAATTTCATCTTAGACCTTGAACTATAAGGGTGTTCTTCTCCATCACTAAAATCGGGGGGATATCCCCTCTACTTTGATTAAAGCCAAAGAACGAGTGTGTGAAATCGAAGAACACCTAGTCTCTTCTTGTCCTCAAAACACAAATTTCCCTCAAAAAACTACACAAATAGATGAAATTGTTAACTTCATTCAAGCTATGCCATTTTTTGAGACTTACAATATCACAAATACATATTTACATATGGAAGAAAGAATGACTTCCAACAAATCTATTGATCATATGACAAATTTCATAAAAAGGGAAAAGGCCAAATCTAGCTCCAAAAGAATTGGTGTATCCCACCAAAAGAACTTTATCTATTACGAAGAAAATGATGAAATTTGAAAGAACCCTTTCAACCAATAAAGATAGAAAGGAAATTTTATGATATGTCAGGGAATTTTCCTCTGAGTTCCATAAACGAGAGAAATCAATTGCTATTAATTTCAGTCAAGAAGAGACCATCACAAATGGCATAGATCTTAAAGATTTGCGAAGGGAAAAAGATCTCTCGATAATCATCCCGACAGGGAAATATGACATAGAAGTTTGAAATCACCCTCCTTTTCTTATCACATTGGTGATAAATGATTCGTGTCTATGCGATTGTATTTTTAACTCCGAGGCCTTGGAAAATGTTATGACATTGAAATTTATAAAAAAATTGGATTGAAGATCACACGACCTTATAAGAATACTTGTAGTATTGACTCGAGGGTTATCCCCATCCATGGAATTATTAAATATTTGGAAGTGAGTCTGGAGCAGTTTTAGAACATATCTTTCTATATGGATGTTGTAGTTATCAAAATACCTTCCTCATGGGGATTGTTGTTGTCAAAAGAATGGGTCACCAAATTGGGAGGAAGTATTCACGCAGATTTTTCTTACGTCATGGTGATCTATTTATTTTGCATCTTGAAGCTATTTCTTCAGAATAAATCAAAGATTAAAATAAATGATCACATCAGGTCCTTATTTTGTATAAAGGAATTGGCATTACCTATGTCTTGTTATACCCCATTTTCCAAAATGAAGAAAAAAGGGATGGGTGTTGGACTTTGGAATTCTATGGGGTGCATTCAAATTTAGGATTGGGTGTCGGAGTGGTTTTGATATCACCTAATAAATAAGATACCTTTTTCTCATACATGCTTGATTTTGATTGCACCAACAACATTGTTGAATATGAGGCTCACATCTTAGATCTAAATCTTACCATTGATATGAATATCAAATTCTTTCACGTAAGGGGAGATTCATATTTGATTGTTTCTCAAGTCAAGAAATATTTTGCTGCCAAGAACCCAATGTTGAAACAATATAGAAATGTTGCATGGGATGCCATAAAAAACTTTGATGACTTTTCAATTGAATCTGTTCCTAGAAAAATAAATTACATGGAAGATACCTTGGTTGTATCCGCTTCCACTTTATAACCTTGCGAAGAGATTGCATATTACAAAGTGGAGTAAAATTTAGGCCCTCAATCCCTGACAATTTAGCACATTGACAAATTTTTGATGATGTGAGTTAGATTCTACATTTCCTCCAGAACAAGGGCGAATTTTCAGAAACTCAGATAAAATTACTAGATGAGGAAACATATATTAAAATTATAGAATTTCCCAATGATTCTCTAATGAAAGGGATGGTCCCTATGGAATGAATATTCGATCGAAATGACATGTACAAAGGAAAAATGATGAATGAAAAAGATGATGAAGTCATGGAGTTTAATATTGGCACTGATGGATCCCTTAGGATAGTTAAGCTGTGAAAAGGGACGACCCCTAAAGAAAGGAAGGAGCTACTAGCTCTCATCAGAGAATTTAAATATGTCTTCGCTTGGTCATATGGAGACCTGAAATCTTATGAAGAAGATTTCATACAACATGTCATTCCCCTCAAGGACAATGAAAAACCATTCAGGCATAAATTGAAGAAAATCAACCCAAATATCATGCCTCGGGTCCATAAATCATTGCAAAAGATGGTAGAAGAAAGGATGATTGAACCTATCAGGTATTCGTCTTGGATGTCCAACCCCATAATCGTTTGAAAAAATATTGACGACATCATATTGTGCATTGATTTTAGAAACTTGAATCAAGCATCGCTTAAGGATAATTACCCATTACCAAACATGGAGCATCAATTACAAAGGGTCACCGATGTAGAGATGATGCCCATGCTTGATGGTTTTTTGCGATACAACCAAGTGTTGGTGAAGAAATATGATCAACTTAAAATTGCTTTCATAACTCCATGGGGAACCTACAAGTATTTATGGATGCCTTTCGTATTGACCAATGATGGATCCACCTTTCAACGTGTTATGGACTATTGTTTCAGGGATTTGAGTGGAAATCTTATAGAAATTTCTTAGGACGATTTGACGACCATATCCAAGAAAAAAACTCAACATATTCAACACTTACGAATAATATTTGAGAGGTGTAGGGAGTATGGTATTTCTCTCAACCCCAAGAAATCAATTTTTGGTGTGGATAAAGGAAAGTTGTTGGGGAAAATCATCTCCAAAGATGGAACTCAATTGATCCTTCCAGGATTGAAGCAATTGGGAATATTCCCCTCCCTAAAGACAAGAAGGCCTTGCAATATTTCTTTGGCAAGATTAATTTCATAAGAAGGTTCATCCCGAATTTAGCTAAGATTGTTAAACCACTGAAAAATTTATTAAAAAAGGATGTTCATTTTGAATGGAACGACAATGGTAAGAAGACCTTAAAATGTATTAAAGAAGAAATAACAACGACACATGTCCTGGTGAGCCTAGACTTGACTAAAGACTTCGTCATTTTCTCTTTTTCCTCAAAGGATACCATTGCAGGAGCCCTCTTACAAAAAAATGAGGAGGGATGTGAACAATTGATTGCTTTCATGAGAAAGGCACTGAGGGATTCAAAATTGAACTACATGATTACTGAGAAATAGGCATATGCCCTTGTCAAGTCCCTGAAGCATTTTAGGAAATATGTTGGGTATACCAAGATTAGAACTTTCATTCCTTATCCAACAGTGAAGGATGTTTTGTCCCAACAAGATTGTCTTGGTTCAAGAGGAAAATGGGTGTCATAGATACAAGAATACGACATGGAAATAAAACCAAGTAAAATAATCAAGGGCCAAGGATTGGCCAATATGTTGGAAGAAAGTAATGAAGAGGCTATTGAGATCGGAGAAAAGGAGCAGGTTAACGTTGTCCTAAGAGAACTTGAGGAAGGATAATGGTATTCATACATCATTTATTATTTGAAGAACCTTATGTGCCCTAATCATTTAGTGGATCATAAAAGAAGAGCCCTAAGGATAAAATCCATGAAGTATTTCTTGACGCAAGATGACCTTGGATGAATAAATCATGATGGATTAATTCTCATATGTGTAAATAAAGAGGAAGCAAATAAGTTCATTTAGGAGCTTCATTTAGGATACCGTGGGGGTCATTTTTTTTCCCGCACCACAACCGATTAAATCTATAGTGCAGGTTACTATTGGCCTACTATCTTTTCCAACACGCACCGATATGCCAGATCTTGTCAGCCATGCCAATTCTTTTCAGGAAAAAAACAACTACCTGGCCTTCCTTTGAAGTTGGTGGTAGTTGAGGCACCTTTTCAACAATGGGGGTTGTATTTTATTGGTGAATTTAAGTACAATTATAGTAATGGTTACCGATGGGTTTTAACTGCTACAGATTATTTTACTCAAGGGGTGGAATCCATCCCAACAAAGAGGGAAATGAAATAAGTGGTAATGAACTTCCTTGAAGAAAGAATAATTACTAGGTTTGGTGTTCCTGCCAAGTTTACTACTGATAATGCCAAGGATTTCAATTCAATATCCTTGAGTGCGTTTTGTTTCAAGTATGGAACCGTTTTGTCACATTCCTAGAACTATTACCCCCAGGTAAATGAGATTGCAAAATCCAATAACAAGAACATCATGGAAATTATAAAAAATATTGTTGGAGATAATTAAAAGAGTTGGGATGGCAAGATTAAATATGCTATTTTGGGCAGATCACACGACAACCAATACTTCCATTGGGAAAACCCATTTTGAATTAGTTTATGGGATGGAGGTGAGGTTACTTGTAAATATCCAGATTCCATCTTTGTAGATAGCTCAACATTTCACTGCTAATAAATAAGTGTTATAAGGAAGGATTGATAAACTCATGGAATTGGATGAGTCTAAAAGAATGGCTTTCAATGAAATGGAAAGAAATCAAGACAAAGTTAAAGGAACTTTTGATCGCAAAGCAAGGAAAATGGATTTTAAAGAAGGATATTTTGTCCTAATGTGGGAACAAATAAGGGAGAAACCATGAATGCATTAGAAGTTTGATAGGTTGTAGCTAGGACCTTACCAAATCAAAGAAAGGTCAGTGGTTGATTCTTTTTACTTAGCCACTACCAAGGAGAAGAGGATGCAATTTACAGTTAATGGGTCTCTCCTCAAGCCCTATTGTAATGCCCCATTCCAATTAGGAGCTCCAGAGAGGAGGCTTAATGGTATAAAATACCCCGTTAGACTATAGCCAGGGATAAGAAGGGGTAAACAGGGTTACTAGAGGTCACTTCAGTCAAAGGTGTTATATTCAGAAAGTGACATTGAGCTAAAAGTGGCTAAAAGCGCTTTTAATCCAATTTGATCTAAAAATAGAACATACGAGCTAAAATTAAAAGTCAACAATGAATTAGGGTTTCAGGTAGCTATAAGAGAAGGTTCAACGACCTAATTCATCATTATGTAGATTTTGACTTGTCATTGAGGAGAGAGACGCATCTCAGGAGAGGTAGCTCAGTGGATTCTAGGAGGAATACAACAGTAGCTGATTTCAGTGTTGAGAGACACACCCTAGTCACCAAGGAGGTCACACAAATATTCTATCAATCTTCAACAACAGTTTTACAGGTTGCAGCAGCAAGGGCACACTCATTTAGGGTGAGGGCACAAATTTTGAGGAGGTTCAATGGATCGACGTGTCCATTTCAAGGAGAGTTCAAAGATTCCCCTCCGACCTAGTTGAGAGGAAGGTAAGGCACATATTTTTCCTAGTTTCTCGTCATATTTGGACAAAGGAATCATCTGGGGTGCACTTTACGGACATTGGGAGTGTGACACTTGGGGAGGACACATTCGGGGTTCTGGAGTGATCATCAGTTCAGATCCGGGGAAATCCTTCCGACCCATTTCACAGTAGACCTGGGTGATCAGTTTGAGACACACATCATCCAATTCCGATGGTGGAATCACTAGGGCACAATTTTCCAAAGCAGAGGGGGTGCATTTCCCCCAGGGAGATCCATCCGGGGACCAAATATGCTAGTTGAGGTTTGGACAGTCACCAACACTGTGAGGTAGAGAAGGGCACATTGTTTGGGACAATTTCTAGGTGTTTCTGAGAGGTATAGCCAACAGGATGAACTTTCCAGACTTGCAACAGTTGCGTATGAGCTGGAATATCCGCAATAGTTCTTGATCTCATCCATTGCATTCCACAACATTTTTCGGGTATCAGGTATTATTGTTTTAGTTGCTATTGTATTCTGACTAAGATCCTTTTGTCATTGATTTTTCTGAGTGATTCATTTTATTCAATCGCATTCAACATTTGTACTCCACAGAGATTTCATAATATAATATTTGCAGTCTTTTTTCGCCATTATTATTTTAATGCTCATTTATATGTTGTAAACAATTAATCCTACACACACATTAGCCGATTTTCCTAGACTAGCCAAGTTAGGAACATTATAGTGGTATCAAAGCTTTAGTCCTGCCAGCCTGTGACTAAAGACGATGAGTGCAGCAAAAGACCCAGGGGAAGGTGAGTGTTGATTTTAACCTTGTACAATATTTACTGCAAACATATATTCAGTAAAAGAATAGAAAAGATACAATGGAAAATACAAACATTACACAGAGATTTTTCCCCTGGAAACCCAAACCGGGAAAACCAACATATTCTATATTTTCATTGTGTTACATTGTTTACAATACAATATACATATAGGAGCCATTGAAATCCTAAACCCTAACCCAAATGACCTGGATTAGTCAACAACCCTAATTCCTTAATCGGAAATAGAAAACCATCGGCAAAGAATCCATGTGCCGAAAAACCACCTAAATATGTGACATGTTTCCCGAGGAAAAAAAAAAATTCTTGGGGGCATTCTCCCCCCTGCGCACCCAACGTAAGAATATAACACATACCCAACAATGACCACGTAGGTGATGAATATGTCACTTACAACAGACGCAAGGAGGGAGGACCTAGATCTGATTTTCCCCCTTTTCCTCCCAACTCAGAGGAAGAGGCACAAAGGGAAGTAGAGAGAAGGGAAGCATGTGAGGTTGAGAAGATGTTAGGAGACAAATACGAGAGACCAAAGGGAAGTGGTAAATCCCCCATGGACCCAAATGCAACCTTCATGTAGGTACTCGACAATGTGGTATTCAATCTGCAGGCCATGACTCAGTCTTTGGTGCAGATGGCTGATAGATTGGCTATAGTGGGCACCCCCGAAACACAAGCCCCACATGTAGCATATGGGAACTCAGGGGAAGGTAGTAGACCCAAGTATCCTACTCACACATACACCTCTTCGAGTAGGATTTCTGGGCCATTGTTCCCCAGTTTCCAAAGAGCACCCCCAGTAGCATCACAACAAATGATAACACAGAGGCCGCCCACTCAGGTGGAGGACATTGCAGAGTACATGAGGGAGTATGCATCATTGGTTCATGACTTCCATCAGGACATGACCCTAGTTGAGTATTGTGGACTCAGGCTCAGGAACCACCCCAAAGAGTCACAGAGAGGAGGAAAACAACCACAGCAGGGGCATAACATTGATTTCATCCGTAAAGTTGGTAAACTCACCATACCTTATTTTGATGGATCATCCAAATGCATCGCCAGAGATTGGGTACAAAATCTAGACACATACTAAAAGCTCAACCAGATGACCAAGACATAGACCATCAATTTCACTACCCTACACTTGGAGGGTGAGGGAGGGTGAGGCACACGAGTGGTGGCATCATCGATTGGTGACATTGGGTCACAGTCACATCACCTCCTACAGGGAGTTCACAAATAGACTCATGGACAAGTTTGATAGGAGGGATCCTGAGATCCACTTCAGGGATCTAGACCAGTTGAGACAAACTGGCACAGCGGATACGTTCATCATGAAGTTTCAGCGGGTAGCAGTGGAAGTGACAGATATATCAAAGCCCATGCTGATGGTGTTATTCACAGAGGGAATCACAGAGCCCTTGAAAGGTTGGGTGAAGGAATATAGGCCTCACACCTTGCATGATGCCATCTTACGCACTCGAGAATTGGCAGACTTAGTGCCAAATACTAAACCCTTTTCCAAACCCTTTGTGCCACAGAAGGATCGAGAAAGGAAGCCATTCCATAGGGAATGGAAGGGAAAGGAGAAGCTAGATGATGAGACGAGGCAAGAGATTATGAGAAAGAATATTTTCTTCAATTGTAGAGACCCTTGGGTCCCAGGCCATAGGTGCATGGGCATGGGAGAGATTCATTATATTTAGGTGGAAGTAGACAGTGTGGAAAATGAGGAGGAGGAGTAGGACAATGTATCCACTATCTCAAAGGAGGAGTCAACACAAGCAGAGAAGAAGCCTCTCTGTAGACCACTGACACTGGCAGGGTCCCACCCACCGGTAGTTCCACAGCCTCCTGAGTAGGCTAACAGATGGAAACTATCAAAGGGATGAGTCATAGCAACCCTTTTTGGTGTTCCCAGGTATCATACCCTCCAGATCAGAGGGAATATTTAGGGACAATGGGAAATGACCCTGATATATGGTGGGGCCACCCACAACTTCATTGAATCTTCATTGGTCTAGATACATGCACTTCAGAGAGAGGAGTTTGAGGGGTTTGATGTTGCAGTAGCAGATGGCCATACATTGGAGTGTCTAGACGGAGTTATGGTCTTGGAGATAAAGTTAGGCAACTACAAAGTGAGAGACACATTTTATGTGGTTGACCTATCTGAAACATATGTGGTATTGGGAGTCCAGTGGATGATCACCTTGGGAAAAATCACCACCAATTACCAAACCCTGGAGATGGAGTTCAGAGGCAGTGATGGTAAGAGGGTTGTTCTGAGAGGCATGTCAAAAGTAGCACCCAGGACAGTTTTGGCCAAGAGGATGGAGAGGATATTCAGACATGGGCAGGTAACATATGCTGCAAAGTGCTTGATCACTACGAGTAAGGATTCAGGCGGTCGACAACAGTATCATACAAAGATCAAGAACTTGTTGGGACGACATCAACATGTTTTTGGGTCAATTCCACTAGGGAGACCACCTAACAGGGGGTTTGAGCACACCATTGAGTTGGATGATGGGGCCAAACCAATGATCACACCCCCCTATCATCATCCTAGGAGGTTCAAGGATGAGATAGAGAAATCAATTAATGAATTTCTAGCGATGGGATACATCATACTGAGCAACAACCCATATGAGGATGTGCATTGATTACCTGGCCTTGAACAAGAAAAACATCAAGAACTGATATCCTATCCCTCACATTGATGAGTTGATGGATGAACTGCATGGGGCAATTTTCTTCTCAAATATTGATATAGACTTTGGGTATCACCAGATCAACATCCGAGAGCAGGACATAGAGAAGATGACATTTTCGTGTCACTTTGGACATTTCGAGTTTCTGGTTATTCCATTTGAGCTAACCAATGCACCAACTACATTTCAGTCTTGCATGAACCACATATTCATGGATCAGTTGAGGAAATCAATCTTGGATTTATTTGACGACATCTTGGTCTACAACAAGACATGGCAGGAGCATATGAGGCACTTAGACGAGGTCTTGAGCATCATGGAGGCACAATCACTATATGCCAAAGAGTCCAAGTGTGATTTTTGTATGAACGAACTACTTTACTTGGGCCACATCATCAGTGCATATGGGGTACAGGTACACCAGGAGAAGATTAGGACCATTCTGGATTGGTCAATGCCCAGGAACATGATAGAGTTGAGGAGATTCTTCAGGTTATGCATCTAACGAATCTCACCAAGCATGGGGATTTAATCTAGACCGATGAGTCACAAAAATCCTTCGATCACATGAAGGAAGTCATGGGAACATGTCCAGTGTTGGCATTACCAGACTTCACTCTGCCATTTGTATTAGAGTGTGATGCATCCAACGAGGGTATCAGGGTAGTTTTGATGCAGGGAAGACACCCCATTGTATTTGAGAGAAGGAAGCTCAGTCATCCTGAGAGGTTGTACTCCATCTCTAACAAGGAAATGATGGAAATCATGCATGCCTTGACCAAATTCAGACAATATTTGGTGGGCATCAAATTCATGGTCAAAACAAATCACAACAACTTGAAGTATTTCCTTGACCAGAAGGACCTCAGTGAGCACCAAAAAAAATGGGTGATGAAGGTACATGAATTTGAATTTGACATAGAGTATGTCAAGGGGAAGAATAACATTGTGTCTGATGCAGTATCGAGGAGACCTGTGACATGTTCTTTGATGGAGATTTCAGCAGATTGGAAATCCCACTTGTTAGTGGAATATTTAAAGAACAAGTTTGCTTGTGAGGTTATGGATGGGAAGATAAATGATGAAAGGTATATGGTCATTGATGATGCCATATTATACAAGGAAAAAGTCTACTTAGTGCCAGATTCAAGGCTGAAGAAGAATATCCTCATAGTCATTCATGATTCACCACTAGCAGGCCATCAGGGGTTTTTCAAAACCTATAGACAGATCAGGGAGAGGTTCTCATGGAAGGGTATCAAACATGACGTTATGAGACACATCAGTGAGTGTGTGACTTTCCAATATAACAATTCAGAGCATACTCTTCCAACAGGGCTACTTCAACCACTTCCCATTCCAGAGAAGAAATGGGAAAGTATATCGATGGACTTCATCACAGGTGTAACACATCCACTATCATAATTAAAAAAATTTGGGTTAATCTCCCACAATTGTGAAATCCCCAGAAGCCTATATTAGCAAAATGCCGAATCCCTGGTTTAATGTCGGGATTCGGGGTTGCTTCTATCGGGGTTTTGACACCCATGATGTCTTGACAACTTCAAT
>JZKD02S0622416.1:53524-64967 GCA_000966675.3 Picea glauca | reverse complement strand
GAACTTATTAGAAAGGGAGAGTATCAGGAACAAATCATTAAAATGTTGAAAATGGGGGGGACCCCCGATACTTTGAATATTCAAGACAATCACCCTGCCATCATTTTTGGTCCGCGCATTGAAGAGACAAGTGACTGTGAGATTCGTTCTTGGAAGAAGGTGAACAATTCAAGACAGGTGGATCTGGTGAACTTATGCGGAAGATAGTTGTGGAGTGTTTCGGTACCTCGGAATTCAGAAATTTCGAGGACTTGACGAAAGTGGGGTCGTGAACTCTAAATTCGTGATTCAATCCTAACTGTTGATCGTAGGAGAGCACGTGGAAAAGGATTAAGGAGTTCAGGAATCAGAAGATCAGATGTTTGTGGGCGAAAGGCCTGGAGTTTCATGAAGTCACAAAGTCTAAACCCTAGTGGGGCTGGTGGATCTGAGGAGACGCATGGCAGAAGTGTAGAACCTCATAGAAGAGTTTTTCGGAGAGAGTTGAGAGAAGGATTCGAGATATCCCCGAAGTCCAAACCGTGAAGAGGTAAACCTATGGTCATAGTCATGGTCACTTACAGAAGAAACCTGTGTGTGGGTAGAACAATTTTGGGTGCTCGTAGGGACCCAAGGATTCGCTCTGACTCAGTATTTCAAACTATCCAAGACAGGGAGGTTGAGAAACCCTTTGGAGGGAAGGGGGTTGTGTCAGAGTGATATAAGAGAACATACATAATTGACTTCTGTAAGGAGAGGTATTAGAAGTGTCAACATAATGCCACCTAGAAGATGTGTTGATTCGCCTGTAGCCAATAGAGATATGGAAAGAGAAATGAGAGAATTGTGAGCAAGTCTAGATGCCATGGAAACAACACAAAGGAGAGAGACTGATGCTGGAGATGTCAGCGAGGACGAAAATGAATAAGTATAAGTTTAATAGGTTGTAGTTGGGGATGCAGCGGAAGAACGCTTGCTAAAAGCAGTTGTCAAATTGAGTGCCAGAGCGAAGATTGACATCCCTATGTATGAAGGAAATTTAGACACAGAAGAATTTCTTGACTAGATACGAGCAATGGATAAGTATTTTGACTATGAGGATGTTGAAGAGGATAAAAAGATAAGACATGTTGTCACTAGATTAAAAGGACATGCATCGATGTGATGGGATGGACTTCAGGCCGACAGGAGGAGCAAAGGCAAGAAAAAGATCAAGAGTTGGGATTGAATGGTAGCCAAGTTGAAGGCGAAGTTGATGCCCAAGGATTACCAGATAAATCTATTCAGGAGGATGCAAAACCTGAGACAAAGAGGATTGACTGTGAAAGAGTACACAAAAGAGTTCTATAAGTTGAATATTAGAGTTGGACACAAAGAGAGAGATGAAGAGAAAGTTTCCAGATACATTAATGGCTTGAGGTACGATATCCAAGATGAAATCAGTATGGCGATGGTTAGGAAAGTAGAGGATGCATATCAAATGGCGTTGAAGGCAAAAGATAAGTTGGCTAGGAAGAAGAGTCAACAAAATAGAGGTCGAAGTTTGAACAGAGGCAAGGAAGTTGCCCAAGATAAAGCACAGAAGCCCAAGGATGAGACGAAGAAGCCACATAGTCACTCTGAGAGAGGAGGAAGTTCCCGAGGAAGGAAGGGTGGTGGTAGAAGTTCTTTTCCCAGAGGAAGAGGAAGAGGCAGAGGAGGAGAAGTGAAATGTTATGCCTGTGGAAAGATAGGACATTTGTCTTGGGATTGTCCTGAGAGAAAGAAAGGAGGTGAAGCTCACATCTCAGAAGAACAGAAGCGATATGTTGAGACAGAAGGTGCAAAGGATGGGAGATCCTTGATGATGAAGAAGGTTCTTTTGAAGCAAGATCCAAAGACTGAAAAACCAGTACAAAGGAACAATTTGTTCAGGACAACTTGCAAAACAAAGGATAGAGTTTGGAAGCTGATAATTGATAGTGGGAGCACTGAAAACTTAGTATCCACAGAGATGGTGGAGAATCTAGAGCTGGAGATGAATACACATTTGACGTCGTATAAGGTCTCATGGTTGTAGAAAGATCATCAGTTAATAGTTACTAAACAATGTCTGGTGGAATTTAAAATAGGAGGATATAGGGATGAGATTCTATGTGATGTGATTCCTATGGATGTTTGTCATGTTTTTTTGGGGAGACCCTGGCAGTATGATAGAAATGTTATTCATGATGGGAGGAGAAATACATACACCTTAGAGAATAACGGTAGAACACACATGTTGTTTCCAATTGAGGAGAAGAAGTTGAAAGAGGAATCCAACGTGAGCATACTTCTCATGAGTGGGAAGGAAATCCTGAATGAAGTAAAGAAGGAGCAAGAGATGTGGTTTTCTATATTGAGGAAACCGAGAGCTATCCTTACCAGTACTTCACTAGAATATTTTCCTGAGGAAGTTTAGGAATTACTAGAGAATTTTGTTGATATTGTAGTGGATGAGTTTCCAAACTCATTTCCACCTATCAGAAGCATCGGTCATCACATTGACTTGATACCAGGAGAAATCCTACCGAATAAAGTAGTGTATAGGTTGACACCTCAAGAGAATGAGGAGGTGAAAAGACGGGTTCAAGATTTGTTAGACAAAGAATTGGTCAGATAAATCTTGAGTCCACGTGAAGTACCAACTATATTAAGCCCAAAGAAAGATGGAGGATGGAGAATGTGTACGGACTCGAGAGCCAAGATTACTATCAGGTACAGATTTCCATTGCCAAGGATGGATGACTTAACGGATTGATTGAGTGGAGCCAACTATTTTTCAAAAATAGATTTGAAAAGTGGATATCACCAGATCAGGATGAGACAAGGTGATGAGTGGAAAACAACATTCAAGACGAATGAGGGGTTATATGAATGGCTTGTTATGTTGTTTGGCTTAACAAATGCCCCAAGTACTTTTATGATACTGATGAGTGAAGTGTTAAAGGATTTCATTGGTAAGTTCGTGATTTTACATATGGATGATATACTGGTATTTAGAAAGAGTAAGGAGGAACACTTGATACATTTGACATTGGTGATGAGGAGGTTGCAGCAAGAGAAGTTGTTGATTAATCTGAAAAAGTCCTATTTCATGAAGTCAAAACTCATTTACTTGGGTTTTTTCATTTCTTCAAATGAGTTGAAGATGGATCCCAAAAAGGTGAGAGCAATCAGAGAATGGCCATCACCAAAGAATATATTTGAGGTAATAAGCTTCCATGGGTTAGCAAGTTTTTATCGGAAGTTCATCAGAAATTTTAGTGGGATTAGCGCTCAAATAATGGATACAGTGAAGAAGAAAAACAAGTCTTTCAAATGGACAGAAGAGGCTGAGAGGAGCTTCAACATATTGAAGGAAAAGATCATAGATCGGAAAATTGGTATGAGGACCAGAAGGAAGACATATTTTGAATACTTGGTGAAGTGGAAAGGACGACCAGCAGAAGATGCCAGCTGGGTTAATGAAGCAAAGATCCAGAAGCATGGAAGATCGGTGCAGGAGCTCATGGACAAGAGTCTATGAATTTTCAGCCAAAGGAGTATGATGTCAGAGCATCGCCAGCAAAGAACGAGCGTGGAAGATATTTGGGTGCACTAGAATATTTTTGAAACATTTTGAATTTCAAAAGACCAATGTATTAATGTAATATCTGACAACATTTTTTAGTTATGAATGTCTTTAGTGATTGGAGGCTGATCCTTCACGTAATACCGATGGGGAATTTATTTTGCTTTAATGTGAAAGATCGTAGTACATATTTGGAGCTTACGCTCTTATCTGTCTAACTCGATATTTATTGTAATAAGCGTTAAGTAGTTGATAGCATTCAATTCCATTTAATATAGCGTAGAGTAGTTGGAGGGAAGGCTTGAAGAGCACCTCTTTGAATAAATATTTGTAATATTTCCCAAGGGGAGGATGTTATGGTTAATGATCATTTTTGTTGCGGATAGAGGAGAACCGAGCAGTAGTTGAATCTATCTTGTATAGGTTAAGGAGTAGTGAAGAACAATGTATGTATGTATAAAATTTCAGTTGGATGAATATAACAGAGATATATTGTACCAAATGTGTGTTGGTTATGTGTCTATCTGAATGAATGGTAGAGTTTATGTTATTTTTCAATTCTCTATTATTTATGTTCTTGAATCCATGACTGCATTTACTTTGTTGAATGTATGAGTCATTGTGAGGGGTAGACAAGTTTAAGTCGTTTCTCTTCAGTGAGTGAGTGCAAGGTGTGCATAGTGTTCGCAAGGAGTGCGTGCCCAAGTCTGTTTCGACTCGAAATCTTGGAAGAGATAGTGAAACTCATATGTATGCTAGGAGTGCATCAATGCTCACAAGGACCGCATGATAGAGTTTTCAGACTCGAAAGCTCATGAGTAATAGCGTGATTTTAGTCACGTGAGGTCAAAATGGTTGGAGAACAATCATAAGGAGTGTGGAGCCATACACAAGAAGAAGTTGAGTGTGGATGAAAGTGTGTTGCAAAGTGTGAAAAGACCAGGAATTCGACTAAGTGTCGAAAAGAGTGTTCAGAGGAACCAAGGGAGCTAATGATCAGGAGGGAGAGCGATAGAAATATTCAAGGAAGGAAGTCCCTGTGGTCTTCACTGAAAATCAGTGACGGTGAGATTCGTTCTCGGAAGAAGGAGAACAATTCCAAACCGGTGGATTTGGTGAAGCTACGTGGAAGATATTTGTGGAGTTTTTCGGTACCTTGGAGTTCGGCAAGTTAGAGGACTCAACAAAAGTGGGGTTGTGAAATCTGGAGTCACGATTCAATCCTAACCTTTGATCGCAGGAGAGCATGTGGAAACAGATTAAGGAGTTCGGGAATCAGAAGATCGAAGGTTTGTGGTCGAAAGGCCTGTAATTTCACAAAGTCGTGAAGTCCTAACCCTAGTGGGGTTGATGGATCCAAGGAGACGCGTGGTTGAAGTGCAGAACCTCGGAGAAGAGTGATTCCGAGAGAGTTGAGAGAAGGATTCGAGATATCCCTGAAGTCTAAACCGTGAAGAGGTAAACCTACGGTCATAGCCGTGGTCACTTGCAAATAAAACCTGTGTGTGTGGCTAGAGCAATTTTGGGTGCTCGTAGGGACCCAAGGAGTCGCTCCGACTCAGTATTTAAAACGATCCAAGACTGGGAGGTTGAGAAACCCTTTGGAGGGAATGGGGTTGCATCAAAATGTTGCATGTTGGCTCTTGGTTTTGATATCTGGAAATTTGTTGTAGATGGTTACACTGCACCAACTACTCCACCCACAGATGTTGTAGGAAATAAAATCTACAATGACAATGCAAGAGAAGTTAATGAAATTCTAGGAGGGTTGACAAATTATATATGTGTGAAGGTTATGCATTGTTAGTCATCCAAAGAAATATGGGACAAATTGGAGGTTGTATATGAATGAGATAGAAAAATTCAGAGAAGCCAAACTACAGACCTATAGAACGCAATTTGAAAATATGAAAATGAAAGAAGAAGAGAACATTGTTGAATAATTTCATAGGGTAGATGAAGTGGTTAATTCATTCAGAGAAGCAGGAGAAGAACTTACAGATAAACCTATTTTGAAAAAGATCCTAAGGTCATTACCTATGAGATATGATGCCAATATTTCTAGAATTGAAGATAAGCCAGAACTTGACAAACTCACAGTTGATCAACTTCATGGAATTTTTACAGCATATGAGATGAGAACAGGGAACGAAAAACAATCAAAAGATGAAACAACCTTTATGGAATCTAAAGAAAAGAAGAAACGAGAACATATGTCTCATGAAGATCAATCAGAGATATCAAATGTAGAAGAGGCCAACTTTATAAAGAAACTCCAAAAATGATTTGGAAAATATAATTGGACACTTTGCTAACAAATGTCCATATCCCAAGCAGGAGGAGAATGTTGAAGAATCCCACAACCAGAGAAACCAATACAAGAAGAAATTTTATAAGAAAAAGAAAAACTTTTACTCCAAAGAAGACATCATCTCTTCAGACATGAGTGAAGATGAAGATTCATAGCTTCTATTTATGGGAATGAACACTCAAAATAACGATGTAGATGATGAAGAAAACTCTGAATTTGAAGGAGAAGTAAACCTAGAAGAAAAAATTATCAGTGCTATGGAGGAACTAAGAAAGTGTAAAGAGAAGAACAAGTTATTGAGGGCACAACTTCAAGAATTTGAAGAATCACATCAATCAAGAGAAATAGATGCATCAAGAACCATCAAAAAATTAGAACAGATCATATGCGATTTGAAGTCCCAACTCATATAAGCTAAAAGAATTGAATAAGTCATTTCAAAACTACTTAGTGATAAAATACAAGTATGTGAGAAACTAGAAGCTGAGATTAAGCTGTTAAAAAGTGAACTTGAAGAAGAAAAAAAGATATCAAAATTTGAAAATAGTTCAAAAATATTGGATGAAATTCTCAGTAGTCAGAGGTCACCAAACAACAAGACTGGTTTGGGATACACTCAAGACTCAACCACTACATCACAAGGATCATCCAAAAGGTCAATCAGTTGCACATATGCTATACAAATCTCCTTAAGAAGAGAAGATAATAAGGAAAAGATGACACCATTGAAAACTATTCCACATAAACAGAAATCAACACTCCCTACTAGAGTAAAAGATGACAAGAAAAATTCAATCACCAGAAGAAATCCCCCTAATAAATATCTATTTATTGGATATTGTTACTCTTGCAATAATTTTAGACATAAGGCAGTACACTAAAAATCTTATGGACAATACAATCGTAGAAATGTCCAAAGATATAAGAACAACAAGTACAATACAAAGAAGAGAAACTATAACTCATTTTCTCCTTTTCAAAACTTCAATATTGAATGCCAAAAATGAAACAACTATGGCCATAAAACTAGAGAATGTAGATTACCAATGCAATCTTGGAAGATAGAAAACCCTAATAAACAAAATAAGAAGATATTGAAAATAAAATCTGAATTACAAAGAAAGAAAAATGATGCACCTAAAGTTGATGAAGTTAATAATAGAAGAATGGTGGGTAAAGACTCTAATAAGGAATATAAAAATCAAATTTTTGCATATAAAGTGAATCAAGCTCAAGAAATGAGGGTTCCTAAAGAAGAATATGACAATTGTATTTCTTGATGATGTCCTACAAATCAATAGTCCACTACCCAATAAGAAAGAAATAGAAAAAGGAAAATCTAAAGAAGAAGATGGAGAAGTTTTTGTTACAAAAAATAGTGATGATGATGATGAATCTTCAATAGTAGACCAACCAGAAGAATTGAGAGATGATGATCTCAGAAGTTTTCCAATGCTATTTTAATGATCCACTGAAATTCCTTCTCAAAAATTAGAAACAAATAAGGGAAGGAGAAATTAGGGAAGACTTAAAATTGTTCATGTTGATACTCCTATGTGTATTGAAGCACAGAAAAATAAATAAATAACTAGGATCATCTAAAGCATCATGGTTTGATGGTATAACTCTATGTAGGTTCTGACATGGTTTTTTGTAGGTCTTCATCTACCCAGGATTAGTGCCGGTTATGTATTCTCTGAACAGAGTTATGGTTTATGAGGCATATCTGTCATGGTACATGGCCAATACATATCCAAGGATCGTGATAGGAAGAACATATTATTCTTGAAACAATTGATATATGTTCTAGTTGAGAAGTAGTATCTGAAGTGGAAGCAAATTGCAGTGATAGCATGTTTTTCATCATGCATAGAAGATAGGGGGATTTATTCTTCTTTCCATGATTGGGTGTAGCAACATGATTCTAGGAGGAGAGATGCATAGATAGGGGAAGCATCACCTCAGGGGGAGTATCATCCTAAAGGGAGAAATGAAACATCCCTTTTTGTCATTGTTGTCAAAGGGGGAGAATGATTAGTAAAATCTAGTTAAAGATTAAAAAGGGGGTTTTATTGTGTTGCCATCAATGCCAAAGGGGGAGAATGTTGGGCTCAATAGCTTGTTATTTTCATTGATGTCAGCAATATGACAATATGCAAAGTTTATGTCAAATATTATATGTAGAAATTATGTCAAACAATTAGCAGAGAATGAAAATGTCAAACGGTATGCAGAGATTCAAGCTCAGAAGGAAGGACATTAATCGAAGGTCAGAAGGGAGATCACATTGCAGAAATGCTATCGGGATCAAAATCCCCACAGGAAAACTTCAAAAGATTCAAGGAAGAATCTTGTTCATTGAGATAGTTTTCAAGACTAATCGCAACCAAGAGATCAGTTAGAGCCACTAATCAAATCCAAGTCGAAGTATAACATAAGTTTCAAGACATTGGAGACAAGGCACAAAGTCCCTAATTAAATGACAACCATCAGATAGCATCAGGAAATATCTCATCCATTGGATTAAAGCTGAGTATCACTGGTCAATTTCATTGTTGACCACTTCGGTGAAAAGAAGTTCGAATTGAACAAAAATTCTTGAAGCCCAAATTCATGAAGAAATGCCAATTGTTTGATCTAAGGAACACTTCAGGAAATATCCCAACTGTTGGATCGAGTAAAGTGGAAGGATAGGATACACAAGGCCAAATGACCGAGATCCAAAATAGACGAATTCCCAACCACCGTTGGATCATGTTAATATTTTCATGTTAAAGAAGGACCATTAGATGAAGTCAAGTTACTCGATGATTATTCGTCGAGGGATCTCACTCTGGGAGAATTGAGAAGTGGGAAAAAGAAAATATTCCCGAAGTCCCAAAGGCTAAAACGAATTTGGACCATTGATATAGAACCGATTACAATTGTTGGATGAATCCAAGTGGAAGGATAATGTAAGAACTTCCATGTTGACCACTTCGGCGTTGACCAACTCTGGTGAAAATTGGAGCAACAATTACCTAGACCTCTGAAGCCCCAAAGTCCCGAAGTCATGAAATTTCTTCAACCATCGGATCATAGGAAGAGTAGGGAAATCATGTCAACCGTTGATCTATTCGGAGCGCTCCAAGGATGAAACTAGTCAACTCCGGTGCTGACCACTCTGGAGAAAAAGAGACTAGACCGTGTAAGTGTACCTGAAGTTCAAAGCCCCAAAGTCACAAAAAACGTTGATCTAGAGTGAAATATGATAGTTGTTAGATCAAAGTTGTGTAGCAACAGTCATCTCCGGCATTGACCACTCCGACAAAAAGAATTCAAGAATGAGTAACATTACTCTAAGGTCAAAGCCCCGAAGTCACGTCAACCATTGATCTAGAGTAAAACATGAGAATCGTCAAATCACAATGAGACGATCAACTTCGACAATGACCACTTCAGTAGAAAAGGGTTTAGAACATGCAAGTTCACCTGAATGTTGGAGTTCCAAATTCACGAAGTAAGACATGTGGTACACACAATAAGATCCCATGTCATCATAGCCCACATTAGTAAGGATACGTGGCACAATCATATGATTACAAGTGTCAAGGTCTAGTTGGAATTTAGGTATGCATAAGTCATGAATATAAGTGACACATGGAAACCACTTGGCTAGTGCCACATCAACAATGATGTCAGCAAGCCACGTCACTCTGGGAGTATGCCCTTCAGGGATATCCAGTTCCTCCTAACATCAACTACCCAAAGCGTCGAAGGGTGAAGTCACGAACTAACGTTGGTCGTAGATCTAAGATCCTCCAGGATGAATCATGACCATTAGATCAAGTGTAGTGGAAAGATAGAGTAAGCACAAATCACGAAGTAATGTTAACTGTTGATCTACTCCAGGACCATTCTTGACCATTAGATCAAGCATAGTGGAAGGATAGCATAAGGTGTATTAAACAACTGACAACAAGCAATCACCACAACTTTATGACTTATTTGGTAGGTAAACACTCCAGAGGGATTGACCTACCTCAGATTTCTAGTAACTCAGAGTCTCGGAGATCTGAAGCTCCGAAGTAATATCCGAACCTCCGTCAAGAAGGAAGATTCACAGTCGAGATCCTAAAAAGCATATAATGAGAAGGCCATTAACAAAAAGTCTTGTTGAGGTTACATAAACCATCTACTCAACCACAGATTAAGACATAACCATCTAATCTACGAGTAAATAGATAATACGTACTTCGGTGAAATTTGGTTCAAAAGTGTTGGAAGACAACAAAGGTGAGAGTCCCAAAACATCGAAGTTCCGAAATGAACGAGGACCATTCATCGTGAAAATAAAACATGTCCGTCTGATATAATATACGCACTTCGAAAAAATGCACTCCGGAAGGTTGAATGATTTCAAAGGCTGGAAGTCCCGAAGGATGCAGTTTTGAAGTATTGACAGTCATCCATCTCAATGTGAAATTAATATGTGATCGTTGATCTTGATTTGTGATTAAGCACTCGTTTGGCTTAACACCTATTCACCACCCGCGGTCATATGAAATAGAGGTCCCAAAGAGTTTTCTGTGCGAAATTTTTACACATAGTAAGAATTTTATCTCGGTCAAGAAGGGACGTTGAACGAGATAGGATCTGGACTTTGTCCTGATTTATCTTAAGTAATCAAACACTTGCAATGGATTAAAATGCTAATAAAAAAGCTTAGATCTGATCAACAAAAAATGAGAATTAAATAAAGAGTGATGGGATCGAGTTAAGAGAGATCGATCCATATCTATGATCGATTTATGAAAAGAACTCTCACTAAATTAAAAGCCTTCACAATAATGTTTGAATAATAATAGAGATTATTGTTAATTTAAAATGAAGAGGTGTGATGGTCCAAACAAAGGGACACAATACTTCATAGCTCACACCARTTGGAATATTATATAAATGAGGAAGAATGGTGAGAACAAAGTGTCTCTATAGTCCAGATTAGAAGATCAAAACAAAATCAGAGTCCAAGAAGAAGAACCAATGATACTTATGCAGTAAGGGTGGAAGGGAGGAGCACGTAAGGATTCATATACTTTACTAAGTAAAGTGTAAATTAAGGGAGTTGGTGCTTCCTAGGGTTGGTTCCCTAAAGACAAGGGAGTTGGTGCTTCCTAGGTTTGATGCCCTAAAGATAAGGGAGTTGGTGCTTCCTAGGGTTGGTGCCCTAAAGACAAGGGAGTTGGTGCTTCCTAGGGTTGGTGCCCTAAATATAAGAGAGTTGGTGCTTCCTAGGGTTGGTGCCCTAAATATAGGGAGTTGGTTCTTCCTAGGGTTGGTGCCCTAAATACAAGGGAGTTGGTGCTTCCTAGGGTTGGTGCCCTGAAGAAGGGATTTGTGTCTCCTAGAGTTGGTTATCTAAAAAGGATTGGTGTCCTTCACTATTTCTTTATAGAACCTTGTAATTTATGTTAATTATATATTTATAATTGATTTTAAATACAAGTCCATTTTTTATCTGTTGTGGTAAATAATAAAATATCAAAGTAAATGCTAATTGTTGAAAAAGGGAAACACTGATT
>JZKD02S0622416.1:0-29950 GCA_000966675.3 Picea glauca | reverse complement strand
TTCGAACATGTGTGTTGAGTTGTCACTAGTAAAAGCATAATCAATGTGCATTGGGAAGGGCACGAAGGTAGCGAGGATGGAAGGCAGTGATAAACGCTTTGAAATATTTGTGAAGCCAAGTAGAGTGAAGCTTGCGAGCTGGAGGAATTGTAGAGAACAAAAGTTTTCGGTGCAAGATGTACATCACATAATTGTAGATGGCAGAAGTTTTGGGTGTAAGATTTATAATAGTTCCGCAACTATAAAGTTGACTAACTATGGAATTTTAGATCACCGAAGTTTTGGGTGCAATATGTATATCACGGAACAGGGGGAAGGAAAGTTCGATTACGCCAACCCGGGAACCGACGGCCATAGAATTTGCTAGGTATGAAAAGCAAGGGCAGTGGGTCGGACTCCTGTAAATCGCGGTTGAATGCATTTTTAACTTATTAATGCCAATGAACGAACCTGTGTGCTGAGTGTTGCTAGTAAAAGCGTAACGAATGTGAATTGGGAAGGGCGAGAATGTGGCGGGGATTGAAGAGAGTGATAAATGGTTTGAAAATTTTGTGAACTCAGGTATAGTGAAGCTTGCGAGTTCCACGAGCCCAAGGTCGAATTGTAAATGACGGAAGTGTTGGGTGAAAAATGTATATCACAAAAGTGTTGTGTGCAACATGTATACCAGGGAACATGAGGCAAAATAATTCGATAGTGCTAAGTCACGACCCCACGGTGACATAATTGGCTAAGTGTTGAAAGGGACCGCGGTCGGTCGGGATCATGATGTGACAATATAGGACCAATCCAGGAGTTCGAGAAAGTCAGGTTCAAGTTTAAAGAGATTTTGTCTATATTTATTTAAAATGTGTTTATATTAATGTATCTTAATAGATTATTTGTGGTCCAAATGTAAACCATGTTCCGGTTTGTGGATGAATTGTAGACCACGGAAGTTTTGGGTGCAAGATGTATATCGCAAAATTGTAGATGACAAAAGTTTTGAGTGCAAGATGTATATCGCGGAATTGTAGATGACAAATTTTTTTTGCTTATTAATGCCAATAAGCGAACCTGTGTGTTGGGTTGTTGCTAGTAAAAGCATAATGAATGTGCATTAGGAAGGACGAGAATATGGCGGGAGTTGAAGAGAGCGATAAATGGTTGAAATTTTTGTGAACCCGGGTATAGTGAAGGTTGTCGCCATAAAGTTGGCTAAGTATGAAATTATAGATCACAAAAGTTTAGGGTGCAAGATGTATATCACGAAACACAGAGAATGAGAGTTTGGTTTTGCCAACCCAGGGACCAACGAGAATGAGAGTTCGGTTTTGCCAACCCAGAGAATATCACGGAACACAGAGAATGAGAGTTCGGTTTCGCCAACCCAGGGACCAACGACCATAGAATTGACTAGGTGTGAAAAGCAATGGTAGTTGGTCGAACTACCGTAAATCGTAGTTGAATAGCAAACATGTGTGTTGATTTGTCGCTAGTAAAAGCATGATGAATGTGCATTGGGAAGGGCGGGAATGTGGAGGGGATTGAAGAGTGTGATAAATGGTTTGAAACTTTTGTGAACAATGAGTTCTAGGAGTCTGGGGTCGAATTGTAAATCATGTAAGTGTTGGGTGAAAAATGTGTATCACGAAAGTGTTGTGTGCAAGATGTATATCACAGAACATGGGGCATAATAATTTGATAGCGTTAAGTCGAGACTCGATGATGAGATAATTGGTTAAGTGTTGAAAGGGATGGTGGTCGGTCGGGCTGATAATGTGATGATATAAATGGAGATGAGCTAACCCGGGAACTCGCGACCAATCCAGGAGMTGGAGAAAGTTAGGTTCAAGTTTAAAGAGATTTTGTCTATATTTATTTAAAATGTATTCATATTAATGTATCTTAATAGATTATTTGTGGTCCAAATGTAAACCATGTTCGAATTTGTGGAGGAATTGTATACCACTGAATTTTTGGGTGCAAGTTATATATGGAGGAACTGTAGATGATGAAATTTTTGGGTGCAAGATTTATAATAGCACCAACCTGACACTCAGTCGGACTCTCGTAAATCGTTGTTGAATACGTTTTTTTCTTGTTAATGCCAATAAGTGAACCTGTGTGTTGAGTTGTCACTAGTAAAATAATAATGAATGTGCATTGAGGATGGTGGGAATGTGGCGGGGATTGAAGAGTGTTAAATGTTTTGAAAGTTTTGTGAACCCGGGTATAGTGAAGCTTGCGAGTTCCAGTAGTCCGGGGATGAATTGTAAATGAAGGAAGTGTTGGGTGCAAAATGTGTATCACGAAATTGTTGGGTGCAAAATGTATATCATGGAAGTGTTGGGTGCACGATGTATATCATGCAACAAAAGGCATAAGAATTCGATAGCGCTAAGTTGGGACGTCGCGATGAGATAATTGGCTAACTGTTGAAAGGGACGGTGGTCGATCGGGCTCTTGATGTGAAGATATAGATGGAGATGATGATTTGGCAGTCCACTAACCGGTCAACCTGCGGCCAATCCAAGAACTCAAGAAAGTCAGGTTCAAGTTTAAAGGGATTTTGTTTATATTTATTTAAAATGTATTCATATTAATGTATCTTAATAGATTATTTTTGGTCAAAATGTAAACCATGTTCGAATTTGAAGGGTGTTTTGGGCTCACAATTTTTGCTCAAACCCATAAGCAATAGAGAAAACAAATATACAAATTAACATTTTGTATATGGAAGCATATTCTGAAATATAGGAAGCTACAATATATGCACAATATAAAACATGAACATGTACAAGGAAATGAGTTAATTTTAAGAAGAAATACAAATTTTAAATAACAACACCAAACATTGAAGACCACCATAGAACAACCTCAAATATTTATATTCAGATAAACTGGGTCACAAAATACATTTGAGAATATTTCCCAAAAATAGTTGTCTTGGAATTTGTAAAAATATATATAGTTCAGTACATATTCTGTGAAATAAAAATGTGTTTGTCAGAATGACTGGGATTGGGACTGTCACGGACTACAAAGAAAATATGTACAAGAATGAAGTTTGTAGAAAGAAGAAAGTTAGCGATGGAAAACATCAAGACCTGGCAAGAAGAAAGAGAAAATTGTCAGTCCTCGGTTAAAGATTTGTTAGAGTAACTGGATGAAGACAAAAGAATGTGATTAGTATCAAATTACTATGATGGTGTCCCATGCCTTTTCATTTTCTCGTTGATGTCCTTTTATGGCTTTCCTCAGCTTTGACCTTCATTGGTAATATGGTCAACAACCTTTTTGAACTATTCTTCGATATATCTCCTCATGGACGCCACGTTGATTTCATGCCGGATTTTTATATTGAAGAATTCAATTTCCAAGTCTAGTCCCTTATATCAATAGAGAAGTTGTGCAATGCTTCTTGAATATCTTGGTTTTTAATCAATTAACCGACTAGCCAGTTTTTCACGTCATCTTGACCATATTCAAGAATGCCATAGAAATTTTCAAATGACAGTATTTTATAGATATGAATTTGATCATCAAATGCTTGCTTGGTTAAAAAAAATGAGTTGAATATCAATTCCAGGTCCTGGACTTCATTGGTGTTGACAGCTAGATCTATCTCAGTTAGCTTCTTGAATAGTTTGTCTCTTCTAGATATGGCCTGGATACATGCTTGAATGATACCATTCAGGTTCTTTACCTTTTCTTTACAGCATGTGTTTAGCTGGTCTATTCGATCCGGGGAAGGGAGATCCTCCTGTCTTCTTTTGAATTCCGTCATACTAGTAACTTTAACACCAAATGGTAAAACTGCATCAAGGTAGAAACCTTGCTCATTCTTGAGATTTGCTTGCAGATACTCATGAAAAGCATGCGCTCTTGTTCCAAAAGAGACCATATTCTTTGACATCTCCCAAGCTTCTTTTATTAATTCCATTATTTTGTTTATATTCTTTTCCACATAGCATCGGGCCAATGTGAGAAGGGTTGTTGATCCTTTTAACTTTTCCACAGGTGCGGTGGGCCTGATCATTGCCAAAGAAGTAGCAAACAATGGAAGAGGCATTAGAGTTGCCTCCAATTCTTTGATTTTCTCCTTTAATATGACAGTTTCCATTTCAAGGTCGCTAATAGAGTTGTCTAGAGTGTCTCCAATTGCTCAGTGTATCTGGAATATCTGGGAAGGGTGCATGTTGTGTAGGTTGATCTTTGAACGATATTTCCATTTATTATTCTTTACATCTTTCTTTTCAATAATCAATTTTTTGGATTCGCTGTAAAAAACAACGCTCTGACATGCAAAAGACTCTTCTTCGTCCAATGTATCGATGCAAATTATTTCCATCCCAGGATTGTGAAAAGAAGTTCTCTCTAGCTAGTCGTCATCGAGAAACATTTTTTCAATGTCAATTTCTAGTTCCATATCTTCGAGGGAGAGATCGTGGATATCAATTTCACCCCTTAGTCCCTCATGTTCTTGGACTATTGTTCTTCATTTTTTGCTCGCGGGAAGCTTGTGAGAACTTTCAATTTTTTCAGAGGGAGGGTTCTTATCTCCTCCTCCACCTGAAGAACTGTGTGTGAATTTGTTACTTCAGTAGGTTGTTGGAGTACTACTCCGAGATGTTGTGGTCTTGGGTGTGGCAGTCGGGGATTGGGCACTTTTTTCACCCGTGCCTTTTCATTTCTGGTTGTATGAATCATTGTTACTGACACCAAGTTCATTCATGATAATGTCAGTGAAATAACTGTTGAAGTGGTTCCTGACCATGAAATGCTCAACTTTCCAAGGCAGAGAGATGAATTGACCTTTTCTTTTTTCACGGGAAAAATGAAACCAATAGATGTAGTGCCTTCCTATTCTAGTAAAAACAATTGTACCATATATGTGACATGGAAGGAAGCAAGGATTTTGTTTAGACCCAAAAATCCTTATAACATTATAGTTATCAATTTCTTCTAGTGTGCCCTTCCTATCCAGGAAGTTGGTCACCTGGTCAGACAAACGGGGAAAATACTTTCCAAATATCAGTGCTTTAAGAACTAAAACAAAATCATTAAAGACTTTATAAAAATGTTGGCAAGCATCGTGTCTCCATAATATCTTGTACGAGAATGTTACTGGGTCAAATTCACAGTTCAACTTCTTACACATAGATAATCCACAGAATGGACAACAATTCTCCACCACGAAAATTAAATAAGATGACATAAATAATTTATTCTTCCTTGTGTATTGCAATAACTAGGAAGAGATTTCAATGGAAATCAACTTGCCCCAATGGAAGATAGCTTGTTCCTTGACCGTAAAATATAAAATATACAGAATCATCCAAGAGATTTTGGTTGCACTTTCTTGTTTTGTTATCCTTGTGAAAATCCATGCGATTTGTCGAAAAGGGTTTTTTAATGCACTAACTTGTAATATGGCCATGTCCCAGGGAGCGACCATTGGGTTCTCTAAGAACTTCGGCAAGAGATCCAATTCATTATCATGCTTCCTTAAGAAAGTAGGCATTGGGTCGGGAAGTCTTAACATCTTTCAAAATACTTGAGGCGATAGGGAGACTTGGGAATGGTTGCCCAACTAGATAATCCATCGGTTCAAAATATAGTTCTCGGTGCAACACATGACCAACTCCTTAAAGCAAAAAAATTCAGGGACACAATCTGCTCTTGCAATTCTAGATGTCGAGATAACCTCCTTTTGGGCATAAGGGGACGGGTATTATTCATAAGCTATGGACCACTGAAAACTCAGGTCCTCGCGCCCGAAAATATTCAGAGTATCTCCACAGAAATGTTGTCGAACTGTAGCCATAAGGTGATGAGAACGTTCCTTTTCTCCTCATAGTATTTAAAATGAATGTTGCAACATCATAATATAATCTCCAGTAAATCTTGGTTCAATGAGTTTTAATGGGAGATGCCCTCGACCTTTTTGCCTTTTAATGGCAATCTTTTCAATGTATTTGGTGAGTTGTCACTAATAAAGGCATAATTAATGTGCATTGGGAAGTGTGTGAAGGTGGTGGGAATGGATGACAACGAAAAAAATGATTTGGAACGTTTGTGTACCTGGAATCCTAGGAACCCGCGAATCTATGACAACAGGAGTTGAAGAATCGACTAAGTATGGAAAGGAGGGGTACAATACCTTCAAAAAGTTAAAGTAAATAACAATTTTTCCGAGCTCAAGTTCCACACACAAAAAAAGAAAAAAGAAAAATCAGATGCCATAATATTGACCTCTGCCAATTTGATAATAGGGAGGTTTAGTTCATGGATCCAAATATGGCTTACTTCAGGCGACTGGGGTGCACATGGGGTGCCTGTGAGAAAATATAATGTTTTGATGGAGATTTGTTTATATTGCTACATGTGGTAGTAATTGTGTGATAGTATTTAGAATGAACACTAGAGGATGGTAATATAATCTCCCGTAAATATTTAATCAATTTTTGCTCATTAGAGGATGGTAGTATTTAAAGATTGGATGGTAATGAGCAAAAATTTTTGCTCATTAATGCCAATCTTTTCAAATCTAATAAAAGTGTAATCAATTTGCATTGGGAAAGTGTGTGAAGATGGTAGGGAAATCGAGAAAGTATGAAAAGGCGGGGCAGTCAGACAGACGCATACAGAATCATCATAGGTAGAGTGAATCTTGTGAGTTCGAGGAGTCTGGGGTCGAATTGTAGATAACAGAATTTTCCGGTGCAAGATGTATATGACAGAACAGTGGCATGAGAGTTCGATAGCGCGAATCTGGGAACTGTCAGACATAAACATTAACTATGGGAAAAAACATTGTCAGCTATGTAGTATACCTGGATGTCGACAAAATCAGGTTCAAGTTAGAAGATAATTTGTTTATATTTACTTAAACAATTTTCATAGTATTTTATTTTATTAGTATTCTTTGTGGCCCAAATGCAAACTATGTTCAAATTCAAAGGGTGGATCAACATTTTCATATGCAAGCATACTCTCAAATATGAAAACCTGTAATATATGCACAATACTAAAGAGGGGCATCATGTCAACACCTTTGTAGATGACAATGGGCCAACACAATATTGCATTCTTGCTATGATGATGCCTTAAAAAAACTAAAATAACCAACATTTTTTTGCGAAGTCAAGATTGACAGAAATAAACTAATCAAATTCCATAATATTTTCCCATTAATACATTTTAATGGGAGATTTCCTCAATTTTTCTGCTTATTAATGGCAATATTTTTGAACATGTGTGGTGAGTTGTCACTAGTAAAATCATAATTAATGTGCATTGGGAAGGGGCAAAGGTGGCGGGGATGGAGGGGAGTAAAAAATGCTTTGATATTATTTTGAACCTGGGAGTCCGTGAACCCGCAAAAGTTTGAAGAAACGACTAAGTATGGAAAGGTCGGGTAGTCAGACAGACTCATCATAGGTAGAGCCAGGCTTGCGAATTCGAGTAGTCCATGGTCGAATTGTAGATCACCCAAGTTTTGRGTGCAAGATKTATACTCCAAACATGGGGCATGAGAGTTCGATAATGCCTACCCAGGAACCCGTGACCATAAATCGGCTAAGTAAGGAAACGAAAGGCGGTCGGTCGGACTCGTGATGTCAAGATATAGATGGATATAGAATTGGTGAGTCTGCCACCTGGGAACTCGCGAGCATAGAAATGCGACTAAGTATAGAAGAGGAAAAAGAAAGGGAGCAAAGAAATTTATGATTGACACAAGAACGCTTTGTCTGATAATTATTGAGCGATAGAAACACATTGACTATGGGGCATGAGAGTTCCATAGAACCTAGCTGGGAACCAATGGGAATAAAATTGGATAAGTATCGAAACGAACAACGGTCAGTCGGACTCGTGATGTGAATATATATATGGATATATAATTTCTGATTCCGCAACCCCGGGAACCTGCAAGCATATACATGCGACTATGTATAGAAGCAAAAACAAATAATAGAGGGGAAGAAGAAAAAATAAAAACTGACAAGTATATATAGAAGAGGAAAAACAAAGGGAGTAAAGAACTTTATGCGCCACACAACAACACTTGGTATTAAGTATGGAAAGGCGGGGTGGTCAGATGAAGTTATCGTAGGTAGAGTGAGGCTTGCGAGTTCGAGGAGTCTGGGGTCGAATTGTAGATAACCAGAGTTTTGGGTGCAATATGTATACCCGAACACGGGGCATGGGAGTTCAATAGTGCCTATGCGGGAACCCACGGCCGTAAAATTGGATAAGTATAGAAACGAACGATGGTCATTCGGATGGATGATGTGAAGATATATACAAATGTATAATTTCTCACTCCGCCACCTTGAGAACCCACGAGCATAAAAATGCGACTAAGTATAGAACTAGAAATGAATAATACAGGGAAAGAAGAAAAGGGAAGAATGTGTAAGTATAGAATAGGAAAAATAAAGGGAGCAAAGAACTGTATGCATCATAGAAGAACACTTAGTCTGATAATTATCAAGCTATAGAAACACATCAAGTATGGGAAAAACATTTTCAGCCATGGAATATAGCTGGAGCTCAACAGACCCTGGTTCAAGATAAAAGAGATGTTGTTTATATCTATCTCAACAAGAAATAGACAAAATATATGACTTGGCACATTTATATGCAAGCATTTAGATGAAGTCATCGTAGGTAGAGTGAGGCTTGGGGGTTCGAGTCTAGGGTCGAATTGTAGATCACCAAAGTTTCGGGTGCAAGATGTATACTGCGAACACGGGGCATGAGAGTTCGATGGCGCCTATGTAGGAACCCACAACCATAAAATTGGCCAAGTATGAAAAAGAATAGCGGTCAGTCGAACTCGTGATGTAAAGATATAGAGGGACATAGAATTTCTCACTCCACCATCCCGGGAACCCGCAAGCATAGACATGGGACTAAGTATAGAACTTGAAACAAATAATAGAGGGGAAGAAGAAAAGGGAAAACAGATAAGTATAGAAGAGGAAAAAGAAAGGGAGCAAAGAACTACATGCCTCACACAACAACACTTAGTGTAATAATTATCAAGCGATAGAAACACATCAACTATGGGAAAAACATTCTCAGTCATGGAATATAGTTGGACAAATTGGACAACGTATGTAGATCAAAGTTTTTGTAATCATACCTCTTAGTCTCTAGACCTTGTACTATGATGTAGGTTTCACTTCTACTTGGCGATAGTTCTTGTGAACTAAAAAACATGTGGTGTAAATGACATAAACATTTTTACCATGTCATAGCAAAATAAATAACTGTGGATATTTGTTTCATAAACATAGCAAGAGCACAATCTATGAATCCTTACCTTTGGCATGGTCGATGTGCCGATGTTTGCGACGGTTCACTTCCCATGTCCATGTCACTTCTGAGATGGTGGCTATGAACATGTGTATATTGTTCATACTTGTTATGGATGTGCATCAAGAATATGCATTGTATTTGTTGTGGCACATTGTACTCCAACATTCTCAGATGTGGCACATAATGTTCCATCCTTGTGCTCAATTATTGTGTTCTTATTTCAATGTAGCAATACAAAGAATACAATGGACATGAAAGCAAGCTGCGACATAGGAACACGTGAAAAAAAAGATGGAGTACAAATTTATTTATTTCAAGATAGCAGCACAGAAAATACAATTGACATGAAGATAAGTTAATATACAAGAAGATATGGAGTATCCAAGGAAAAAAAAAACAGAATTGCAAACCAGTGGAACAAATATAGACAAAGTAAATTAAAAACAATTGGATATGGAATATGGGTAGAAGTATGCACCTTTGCATGGATTCTTCTACATTTATGGTTAATATTTCTTTGCCTTGTTCAATTTTCCTGTTTGTTTTAATGAGAAAAAGTACAAAACAAAATGGACATGAACATAAGTTGACATGTAAGGAAAAAGCAGGGAATATGTACATAGAGTAAATAAAATAGAATAAAAGGAATAGAGTAATAGATAGTGTTAAAAGAATGTATCGGTTTTTTTTTCTTCTTCATCCATGTTTGTGTATATATAAAATTTTGTGTAAAATTTTTTTGTGTCCAAAATAAATTACAAACCAGGGAAAACTAAGAAGTTGGATAACTTGATTTTCTGCAACAAGCTAGACATATATGCTTTGAAACATAGAAATATGATTTTGCAATATGTTTGATGTATATTTCATAATTCAAGTGCAATACCAATTGTATCGTGATCAGACTAGTATGTGTACAAACCAGGGAAAACTAAGAAGTTGGATAACTTGATTTTCTGCAACGAGCTAGACATATATGCTATGAAACATAGAAATATGATTTTGCAATCTATTTTATGTATATGTCATAATTCAAGTGCAATACCAATTGTATCGTGATTAGAACAATATGTGTCTAAGATAAAGACGTTTTATTGAGAAATGGGCACATTCGACAATACATGGTCAATAAGTGTGTTTTTTACATGGTTTATGTTGTTCAAAAGAAAGCAAAGACTTACAATTCTTTTGTTCTGGCATTATTTTGTAGCATGTCAATATTGAAGTCTCCTGCAATGACAATGGTTTCGTTTAAATGCAAATGGTCTAATGCATTGGAAAGAACATTTAGTATGTTGGAGAATATTGCATGCGGAGCATCATAGAGATTCAGTATTGCAATTTCTGATTCATGGAGAAATACTTTTGCAAGCACCATCTCAACATTGTTTTCTTCAAAATGTATATGCTCCAAAATTGTTACATGTTTTCTCACTAATATCATCACCCCATGTGTAATGTAACTCGATGTGCAATTGTGATTTGGAAATTGCTTGTTTTGCATTCATAATGTCATGTAAGTTTCCTGCAAGCATAGAATATTGGATTGCATTGTGTCATAGTCATTGAGTATATCATCCATGTGTGCATGTAGGTTGCACATGTTAAGTGAGAGAATTGATACATATGAGTTTGTTTGTATGGATTGGCAATCATACTATAGATGCCACTTTGTGGTAGTCTTAAGGCGTTTCATCTCAATATCAACTTTGTGTTTGACTTTGAAGTTATATTTTGTAAGAGGACTTAGTAAATACAAGGATTCTATACTTCTGACATGGGACAATGTTGTGTATACAAGTCCATGTATTCGAATTCCAGTAGGGTCAAATGCAACACTATAAAGTGTCAGTCCTTGCGATATGTGTACTGTACGTGCACATGCAAGTTTAATTGGAAACTGTTTTCGAATCTTCAATCGACCTATCTTTGTCGATGTCAATACTAGTTTTGATATTCATAAAATAGGTGTCCAATCGATTGCAGTCTTTGAATTATATAGATAAGACAACTTGTTTGTTTGTCGGTGGCCTATATGCGATACATGGAACTTAATCCAAAGGACATAGAGTTTTTATGTTTTGGTATAGCCTTTGAGTATTCCATCTACACCATTGACCAAGCCATCCTATGAATCATAGTTGCAGGCATATATTTCAATGAGCATGTCTAATTTCATGATAAGCTGCAAAGACAAAGTGGTTGTATGTTCATGACGTGGCACATTTCCATGGTTGTCTTCTTCGAGGTCAATTGAATTGATGATGATATCATCGCCAGGCATGAGCGATAGCATGTACCTATTATTCATTGAAACATCCCTATTCATGTAGAACAGGTAAGGGAAGGTTGAGTCTGTTGGTGCAGGTCACATGCACCTTGAATTGATATATGTTAAGTCATTATGTGTTTGGTTGTTTGTCTGCATTCTATTCATAATTGCAATAAATGTTTCATCTGTCTGGCGCATTGCAGTGTGTAATTCAACGAATTTTATATTGTCTTTCCAGAAGTCATGTGTCAATGTTTTCATGTTGACCGTAGGTTTTTCAAATATCAAAGAATCTTGGATGGGTTGTCCCTGGTAAATATCCCCACAAAATATCATGTCAATGCTTCCAAAGTATTTCGTGTGCACATGTTTTATGTTTCTTAGTCGGTTGTCAATGGAATACAAGAAGCGACTTCCAACTAAAGATGCCTCATCTATGAAGACAAATTGAAGTTAGCCATAAAGATTAGACAAGGTATCTAACATTTCCTTGTTGAGTGGAATAAAATGTGACCTGTTAAAAAGCATCAAAAATGCAGATTGGATTGTTGTTCCACCTACATTATATGCAACTTTTCCTGTGTATGCAACTATTAGGCCCTTTGGTTTCATAGGATCATAGGAATTTTTTCAATCATAGATTCGTATAAGAATTTGGAATAGTTCTTTCCCTGTGAATGTCTTGCTTGTTCCCGCTTCGCCTGTAAGGAACAAGTGCACAGGAGTGTGCATTTTCAAGCGTTTTTTAAGCAGAAAGTCCTTTAGAATTTTTTTTTGTTCTCGATCCAACAGACATCTAATTCCATGGTATTCATTATTTTCAATAAGGAAAGGATGTTTTGTGACTTGAAAACCAAGATTGATACGTTTTTCAGTGCCCCCTGCTCGAGGACGAGGAAAATTTGTTTGCAAGTCATAGGACTCGTAGAGAGTTCTAGTTGTTTTACAATTTGTGAATGTATGATCAAGATCGTCAGGGTTTTCTAGTTCATTGATTGCACTTTCTAGATCACCCCATGTTGGATTAACATTGTATGTAAATCTAGATTCATTGGTTTGCACTATAGTCTCAGAGGAAATATATGCAACTTCCCATGTAGGGAAGTTATGTTTTAATGTGTTTTCATTTTCATTGAACATAATGTATAACAATATTTTTTCTCTACAATAGTTTTCATAGTTAGTATGTTTTTTGTATTTGACAAAGCGTATCACAGAGGGATATTTTCTTTTTGATATGGGTGCACCATTTCTTTTGTAATGTGATACGAATTCTGCTAAGAAGATATGCTTAATAGAAGATGGACGATGGAGGTAATAATCAATAATAGAGAGACATAGCATGTCCTTTGAATTGTCAGGATCTTGTTCTAGCAAAGACGGTGGTTTAAGCATAAATGTGTGTTTCTCAAGTGGAGATGTGTTTATGAAGACACATTTCCTTGAACTACAATTGAGGGGCAGGGAAAGTGCAATGTGTACTTCTTGTTGAGAAGACAATTTTTGAGGATTAAGTAATGTATTTCCAAGCATACATATAATTTGCATAACATCATTATGAATTCTTTCATGTTCTTTGTGTATTCTTCTGAATGCACTTGTAATAGATTTGTCAACCTTTGTCATCTATGAAGTACAATACGACATTGCAACATATGCATTGAGGACATACTATTCATCTATATTTTCATTCGACATAACTGTCATGTCCTTCGAGAAACTGTTGTTCCAAATATGGGAAAGTTTTAGTTTAAGGAAAATTTTCAGTTGTGGCACATTTCCATGGTTGTCTTCTTCGAGGTCAATTGAATTGATGATGATATCATCGCCAGGCATGAGTGATAGCATGTACCTATTATTCATTGAAACATCCCTATTTGTGTAGAAGAGGTAAGGGAAGGTTGGGTATGTTGGTGCAGGTCACATGCACCTTGAATTGATATATGTTAAGTCATTATGTGTTTGGTTGTTTGTCCGCATTCTATTTAGAATTGCAATAAATGTTTCATTTGTCTGGCGCATTGCAGTATGTAATTCAAAGAATTTTATATTGTCTTTCCAGAAGTCGTGCGTCAATGTTTGCATGATGATCGTAGGTTTTTCAAATATCAAAGAATCTTGGATGGGTTGTCCCTGGTAAATATCCCCACAGAATATCATGTCAATGCTTTCAAAGTATTTCGTGTGCACATGTTTTACGTTTCTTAGTCGGTTGTCAATGGAATACAAGAAGCGACTTCCAATCAAAGATGCCTCATCTATGAAGACAAATTGCAGTTCACCATAAATCTTAGACAAGGTATCTAACATTTCCTTGTTGAGTGGAAGAAAATGTGACTTGTAAAAAGCCATAAAAAATGCAGAGTGGATTGTTGTTCCACCTACATTATATGCAACTTTTCCTGTGTATGCAACTATTAGGCCCTTTGGTTTCATAGGATCAGAGGAATTTTTTGAATCATAGATTTGTATAATAATTTGGAATAATTCTTTCCCCGTGAATGTCTTGCTTGTTCCCGCTCTGCCTGTAAGGAACAAGTGCACATGAGTGTGCATGTTCAAGCATTTTTTAAGCGGAATGTCCTTTAGACTTGTTTGTTGTTCTCGATTCAACAGACATCCGATTCTATGGTATTCATTATTTTCAATAAAGAAAGGATGTTTTGTGACTTGAAAACCAAGATTGATACGTTTTTCAGTGTCGCCTGCTCGAGGACGAGGAAAATCTGCTTGCAAGTCACAGGACTCGTAGAGAGTTCTAGTTGTTTTACGGTTTGTGAATGTATCATCAAGATTGTCAGGGTTTTCTAGTTCATTGACTGCACTTTCTAGATCACCCCATGTTGAATTAACATTATATGTAAATATAGATTCATTGGTTTTCACTATAGTCTCAGAGGAAATATTCACAACTTCCCATGTAGGGAAGTTATGTTTTAATGTGTTTTCATTTTCATCGAACATAATGTATAAAAATATTTTTTCTCTACAATAGTTTTCATAGTCAGTATGTTTGTTGTATTTGACAAAGTGTATCACAAAGGGATATTTTATTTTTGATATGGGTGCACCATTGTTTTTGTAATGCGATACAAATTTTGCTAAGAAAATATGCTTAATAGGAGATGGACGATGGAGGTAATAATCAATAATAGAGCGACATAGCATGTCCTCTGAATTGTTAGGCTCTTGTTCTAGAAAAGATGGTGGTTTAAGCAAAAATGTGTGTTTCTCAAGTGGAGATGTGTTTATGAAGACACATTTCCTTGAACTACAATTGAGGGGTAGGGATAGTGCAATGTGGATTGCTCGTTGAGCAGACATTTGTTGAAGATTAAGTAATGCATTTCCAAGCGTACATATCATTTGCATAGCATCATTATGAATTCTTTCATGTTCTTTGTGTATTCTTCTGAATGCACTTGTCATTGATTTGTCAACCTTTGTCATATACGAGGTACAGTACAACATTGCAGCATATGCATTGAGGACATACCGTTCATCTGTATTTGCATTCAACATAACTGTCATGTCCTTGGAGAAACTGTTGTTCCAAATATGGGAAAGTTTTTGTTTAAGGAAAATTGTCGGTTGTTTAAGGGTACATTGTATAGCTTGGATGTACTCATCTTCTATTAGATTTAKCTCTGTCAAGAATTCGTTGAAGCTYATTAACTCATCAAAGTCTCGTTGTTCTAGAAATGCGAACAAGGATTTAGATTTCTCAATGACAACATTGTTCTCTTAACTAAGTGGCTCTATGATTCTTGTTGTTCTCATTKGCGRCACAGGGAAGTTGTATCTGCAATGTGAGTTTTTTCATTTTTTACAACTTTTTGTATGATAATGTCTATGAACTTTGGCAAGTTCTGGATCCAAATGATTTGTGTTGCATGTTATGTATTTTTCGACAAACTATTAGATCTGTGAGATGTTTTTAGTTCCATAGACCGGTGCACCCTCTATCCACAACAGTGCGTGGTCATGCTCACTCTCCCTATTTTGGAATTCAGTCACAAAAAATTAGTCCGATATTTTTATGAAAAACGATTCATCATGGCATATCAATTGTCTGAAAGAATTTATTCTATGTCTATAGTAGTGAGTACATGTCACTGGGTCTTTTCTTATGAGGTAGTCAATGTCATCATTTTCCAGTGTATCAGTTTGTTTTTTCCGTTTCCTATTCCTATGCAATTCATATACCATAGCCACCAACAGATCCCAACGATGCTCTGCACTTGTAAATTTGATGAAAAATGTTGGCGGTCCCAATTGTCGGATCATTTCAAAAATAGTTTTCTTGTTTTGTTGCAATTAGTCATGAGAGATGCGAATGTTTTTGAAATCTATGTATCCAATATCAAATTTCAAGATTTTTTCTAGGTTTGCTTTGTACTTGACATCTTTGGCCAACAACTTTCTTCCTTGTATCTGGCCTTTTCTTATTCACACCCACATGCAAGACAACATTTTCTCTATTATTATGTGCATTGTTTTGAAAAACAAATTTGTTATGTGACAAGAGAATTCACTGCTTGAATGTAGCAGCTCCCATAGAACTATTTTATGGTAACTAAATCATTTTGTAATGTCAATGGGACATGGATCTACATAGAACAATGTTGGGAAGTTCATTTCCTCAACAAATTTTTCCTTGAATATTCCAAGTGGATGTTGTCCCTCAGTAGGTGAAATTTCGACAATCTTGTCTTGCAAGTCACGAATGTGTTGTGAGTCATTGAATCCATGTATTAATGTTTCAGCAAGTGTTTCATTCTCCTATTCATCGCTTGTATCAAATTCACTGGCAGTTTTGAGAGTTTGTGCAGAGCTGTCATCCCCTTCCCCAAGAACATTGTTCCAGTTCTCATTTATACAAATGTTTTGTGCTATGTACAGGGCCCTGGAACATAATTCTTTTAATGCTTTCATGACAATATGCACACACACTTTACATGTTTGGTATGCATTCTTGTATTGCAAGCATCTTTTGAGAGCCACATCAATTTTCATTGTATCGCTAATGAATTGTGGCAAGGCTTTTTGCACAACATCTAGTTGGACAGGCACATTAATAATTGTTCCTGTTAAATCCATTTGGGGTCGTTATAGCCCCAATGTATGATTTGTGCAAATAAAATTCGTGGAGACACAAGTCTCTCTTCAATTTTTGTAAGTGCACTTACATATGGTAGTGGTGTATTACATCTTATTTGGTCAGGCATTGCAAAGTGTGGCAATTTTCCATTTTCAAGTGATAGTTTGCATGGAAGACAAATATTGCCACTGGAAAATGTTTTATCATTTAGTGTCAAGCAAAGGTATTCTACTTCCAAATCAGGTGTGAAAGACTTAGCTTTTTTTGTGAAATTAAATTGATCGCAAATTGCACATGCAATGGAAGGAGTTTCTTTGATTTGTTTCATATAGATCTATTTTGCATCTTTCTTTCGTAGGGAAGTATGCGTAGAAAGTGTTTGTTGGTTTTCATTGGTAGGAGTGCATGGTGTTGGCTCTAGCCCAGGAAATGTGATTTTTTCCTCTCGCTCAGTGCCATGACCATTGTGGGATATGTGATCGTACCTGTTTATCTCACATAATTGTTTTTTCAAGATGTAGTAGGTTAACTTATTCTTGCTATGAAAACTAGTTCCACTTGTTGAGAAGCCATGTTGGAGGTGGAAGCGAAATTTCTTATGAGAATTGCATCCTCACCATCTCGATGATGCAAATTGTTATGTTCTTTTTCATTCAACATGTGATGTTTCTGATCAGCAGAAAAAGCGAAAATGTGATTGTGTTGTGCACGGAATTTTTTTTTAGGTTGTGATATGTTAGTTTCTGTCTAGAAGGAAGCATAGTGATGTGTTTTTTTACCTCACATATGACCTTTTTCAAGTTGTGATAAGTTAGTCTATGTTTTTTGTTCAAGGTCTAGATGACCTCATGGCAACTGGGATGAGTTTCATTCTGATTAAATAACATGTGACACTTATGCATATTCGATGTGGGTTGGGTGGCATTGACATTGGACCCTAAACTGGTAGTATTTCCTATACCACCAATGTATTTGTTTCTCTCACGCATGACCTTTTTCAAGTTGTGATAAGTTAGTATACCTTATTTGTTTAAGCCTTATATGGCCTCATCAGAACTGTGATGAGTTTCATTTTCATTAAATAGCATGCCACACGTATGCAGATTTGATGTGGTTTGGGTGACATGGAAAGTGGACCCTGAACCAATAGTATTTCCCATCAAAGGTTGATAATGGATATGTGGCGTATCTGTTTTCAACGAGATGATGTCAATTGTTCGATCGTAGTTTGACTCAATACACTAGGAATGGAGCAGGGCCAACCAGACCTGGATGTTTACTCTGAATATGATAGATAGACATTGAAAACAGAATCTTCCATCCTCTACATTTCCTTTTTCATATGGCAGTTCCATGTTTACAAGGTATTCTTACCAACTTCCAATTGTCAGCATATTTTCTAGGAGATATGGCGAAAGGTGTTGATGCAAGCAACTAAAAGCCTATTTTCTGCGGCCTATAATTGCATTGCAAAAGGATTGTACAGTGTAAAGCCGCAGCGACTACACATCGAAATATGTTGCTGCCAAATACAAAATTTCATTGAACAGACTATCTCCATAACTAGATGCAATAGTTGTCTCTATCTACAAACCATGACAATGTATATGATGCATAGTTCGTTTCCATGGTGATTCAAGGTCTTTTCAAATGAGGGACAAGTAAATATGAGGTCCTCCAAGATTGCATATGCATAATTTTCTATAGAGTAGTGGTTCATAAGGACCACTGACAGGATTGACATCATGGAACAAGATGCAATATGGATCGCTAGATGTAGTTTTGTTGAATAGTAGATATCTTGTTTTTCTTGTCAATGACCATATTCCAATTGATATATCGAGCTACTTGGATAGCCACCATATACAAAATGTATCTCCCCAAATCCCCTTCTCATGTGTAGGTAGAATTGTAGATGCAAATAATCGCATCTTTGAAAAATACGTAGTGACATCATGTATTCCATGCAACTGCCAAAGAAAATCAGATGCCAATTCGTATTGATATGACTCCAATGCCTTAGTGTCTCCATTTTTTAAACAACCCAAGAAATAATCTATCAATCCATTGTGCAAGTCGGTCGAGGAATAACGAAAATGAAATAGAACCTGAAATGCATCAAAAAGGAAAACTCCTACAGTATACGAGAATGCATCCAATTATGTACAATAGAGTATGTATCTATTTCATAGGACTCAACATATATTACTTATTTCATCTCTTAAGATGTGATTTTCAAGATGTTTCTTAGCTATATTCAGTCTATATGCAAACAGAGAAAAAAAAAACGAAAAAAAAAAAGAAAAAGAAAAAGAAAAATAGAAAACTAGAAGTGCAGAACTGCATACCAATTATGCTATGTATGCTTCAACCTTCTTCTTGTCAAATTCAATCCCGCTAGTCGCTATAACATGTGAAAAGAAAACAAACATACAACGAACAGTGACCAAAAAGAAGAGACAACACAAATAAATAACACTATAAATTTGTTGAGCACAAAGACAGAGTATTCAAGGTATATCATTTTTGAACCTATTCCTGGCATGCATCCTACAAGATTTTCAGTGGCAGAAGATGCTTTGCAAGACACAAGGCAACAAGTGGACATAGTTTTTGATTCAGAGAATAAAAGTATGCCCTGTCACAAGACCCTGATAGATGTTTGCCCCCTATTACAACTCTGAATTCATTTTCTAAACCCCTTTGCATTGTTATTTTGGAAACAAATATGGAACAATATTCAGGATGTGGAAGTTGGCATATGTGATTGGAAGGGAACAACCTGGAAAAAATGCACCAAACGCATGGTTTCCAGGAACAAAAAATAAGAGAACATCCGGTTTTATTTTTTATATTTCATTGTAGCTGTGACAGATGTGGATTCTGTGTCCAGCATTGACATTCAAAGCAGAACAAGACATTTGGAAGGGAACATGCTGGGAAAAATGAACAAAACACATGGTTTCCTGGAACAAAAAATATGAGGAGAACAATGGGAAAAATGCACCAAACGTATGGTTTTCAGGAGCAGGAAAAATGAGGAGTTTTCTTTTTTATATGTCACTATGGCTGCGACAAAGGTGGTTTCTGTATAGAACATTGACGTTTAAGAACAAGGAAAATATTTTGGTCATAGAAGCCACACAGAAACATGTTCCGCAACAGGATTTCGAGCCATGGATTCCTAGTATTGAAAATTCTTTCTTGCAAGCTACAAATAACAAGCAACAAACAAGGAATAACAATGAAACCATGGCACAAAAACTTACCCGTCAACGAGGGACAACAAAAGCACAGCTCCAAACCCTGCAAACTACAACAACAGGTCCAACTTCTTGCAAAGTTGAAGAACAACAAATCAGTGAACAACCACGACGAGGTCCAACTGCAGTTGCAGGACCTCAAATTTTCAAATTTGAATCAAACAACAACAAGCAGCATAGAACAAGCATCAACCAGTGAACCAATAATGTTGGTGAAGAACAATATTGCCCAAATTCACTGCAGATAACACTGTATCAAAAAATCGGAGGAAATTGTATTGTAACACATCTGTAGAGTAAACATTTAAGGTTGAGAGGCATGTTAGGTAAACACTTAAGGCTGTCAGAACCGTTGAAGGGTGTCACGTTGTGCAAACATTTAAGAAAGAATGTAGTGTGGCAGGCATGTTTACGTACGCAATAATGAAAAGGCCTCTCCATGTACGCAACAATAAAGAAAAATCAAACATAATAATAGTAATAAAAAATAATAACAATAATAACAATAGTTCGAACACTAGAGACTATGCTAAAACAATTTACTCAGAGGACAAAGTAATATGAAAACTGACTATCCATGCTCAAAACTTTGGATATCCAAACATTTCAATATGCATAGTACAAATACAAAAACACCGTAGATTATAAAAACTGTGGATATGCCAACATATAAATCATTGGGAATAGCAAAGCTGGCAATAAGACCTCAAATCTATTATCCAACGAGATCATGACATATATGCGTTTTTTTATTATATAAAAAATAATGTTTTTAGTTATGTAGTTCGAACAATAGAAATTATGCAAAAATTTGTAGTCAAACGACAAACTAATATAAAGTCAATGAATTATCGATCGCTATAAACTTTGGATATCTAAACATTTTAGTATGAATAGTACAAATTCAAAAATACCGTAGTACTTTGGATATGGAAACATATAAATCATTGGCAATAGTGAAGCTGACGATAAGACCTCAAATCTATTATCCAATGAGATCATGACATATATGAGTTTTTTTATTATATAAAAAACAATGTTTTTAGTTTTGTAGTTCGAACAATAGAAAGTATGCAAAAATTTGTAGTCAAACGACAAACTAATATAAAGTCAACGAATTATCGATCGCTATAGTCTCTCTACGCCTTCGACAAAAACTAATAAATTTTATCAAATAAGAATTGTATATGGGATTGATTTCACATTAACATGGTTGCTAGGGAATTTATATATAACCATCTTACTTATGTTTGCTAGGGAATTTATATATAACCATCTTACTTATGTGAGAAAAATGTTTGGCATTATTCCTGTTTATATGGAGTTATTGTAACTTGGATTCATCTTGATATACTTGTCGAGAAGGAGTAATTAATAGTTTTCAAGCACCTCCCATTGTTTTGGATGGTATTCATTGTTTTGCTTTTCCTTTGGAAATAGCTTTTATGGTTTCCTTATCTCACGAAGGTAAGTAAAGGTATTTCCTAAACAGAGTGAAGATAAGGTTATCATAACCCTTTGAAGGAAATATCATAGGACTCTAAACTAAAAGGGTTAGTATAACCATTACCTAAGCACAACTTAGGTAAGATAAGACTTTGAAAGTAGACCCAACCTTTTTATCGAGCCCATCAAAGGGTTGATTGTTTACTATATTACCTTCACTATTTAGCTATAAAGTAGGTAACCATACTTTCACTCACTTTAAGGTAAGTCAGCTTGGTCTATAAAGTAGGTGACCAAACCTTCACTCACTTTGAGGTAAGTAAGCTNAGTTGTATCTGCAATGTGAGTTTTTTCATTTTTTACAACTTTTTGTATGATAATGTCTATGAACTTTGGCAAGTTCTGGATCCAAATGATTTGTGTTGCATGTTATGTATTTTTCGACAAACTATTAGATCTGTGAGATGTTTTTAGTTCCATAGACCGGTGCACCCTCTATCCACAACAGTGCGTGGTCATGCTCACTCTCCCTATTTTGGAATTCAGTCACAAAAAATTAGTCCGATATTTTTATGAAAAACGATTCATCATGGCATATCAATTGTCTGAAAGAATTTATTCTATGTCTATAGTAGTGAGTACATGTCACTGGGTCTTTTCTTATGAGGTAGTCAATGTCATCATTTTCCAGTGTATCAGTTTGTTTTTTCCGTTTCCTATTCCTATGCAATTCATATACCATAGCCACCAACAGATCCCAACGATGCTCTGCACTTGTAAATTTGATGAAAAATGTTGGCGGTCCCAATTGTCGGATCATTTCAAAAATAGTTTTCTTGTTTTGTTGCAATTAGTCATGAGAGATGCGAATGTTTTTGAAATCTATGTATCCAATATCAAATTTCAAGATTTTTTCTAGGTTTGCTTTGTACTTGACATCTTTGGCCAACAACTTTCTTCCTTGTATCTGGCCTTTTCTTATTCACACCCACATGCAAGACAACATTTTCTCTATTATTATGTGCATTGTTTTGAAAAACAAATTTGTTATGTGACAAGAGAATTCACTGCTTGAATGTAGCAGCTCCCATAGAACTATTTTATGGTAACTAAATCATTTTGTAATGTCAATGGGACATGGATCTACATAGAACAATGTTGGGAAGTTCATTTCCTCAACAAATTTTTCCTTGAATATTCCAAGTGGATGTTGTCCCTCAGTAGGTGAAATTTCGACAATCTTGTCTTGCAAGTCACGAATGTGTTGTGAGTCATTGAATCCATGTATTAATGTTTCAGCAAGTGTTTCATTCTCCTATTCATCGCTTGTATCAAATTCACTGGCAGTTTTGAGAGTTTGTGCAGAGCTGTCATCCCCTTCCCCAAGAACATTGTTCCAGTTCTCATTTATACAAATGTTTTGTGCTATGTACAGGGCCCTGGAACATAATTCTTTTAATGCTTTCATGACAATATGCACACACACTTTACATGTTTGGTATGCATTCTTGTATTGCAAGCATCTTTTGAGAGCCACATCAATTTTCATTGTATCGCTAATGAATTGTGGCAAGGCTTTTTGCACAACATCTAGTTGGACAGGCACATTAATAATTGTTCCTGTTAAATCCATTTGGGGTCGTTATAGCCCCAATGTATGATTTGTGCAAATAAAATTCGTGGAGACACAAGTCTCTCTTCAATTTTTGTAAGTGCACTTACATATGGTAGTGGTGTATTACATCTTATTTGGTCAGGCATTGCAAAGTGTGGCAATTTTCCATTTTCAAGTGATAGTTTGCATGGAAGACAAATATTGCCACTGGAAAATGTTTTATCATTTAGTGTCAAGCAAAGGTATTCTACTTCCAAATCAGGTGTGAAAGACTTAGCTTTTTTTGTGAAATTAAATTGATCGCAAATTGCACATGCAATGGAAGGAGTTTCTTTGATTTGTTTCATATAGATCTATTTTGCATCTTTCTTTCGTAGGGAAGTATGCGTAGAAAGTGTTTGTTGGTTTTCATTGGTAGGAGTGCATGGTGTTGGCTCTAGCCCAGGAAATGTGATTTTTTCCTCTCGCTCAGTGCCATGACCATTGTGGGATATGTGATCGTACCTGTTTATCTCACATAATTGTTTTTTCAAGATGTAGTAGGTTAACTTATTCTTGCTATGAAAACTAGTTCCACTTGTTGAGAAGCCATGTTGGAGGTGGAAGCGAAATTTCTTATGAGAATTGCATCCTCACCATCTCGATGATGCAAATTGTTATGTTCTTTTTCATTCAACATGTGATGTTTCTGATCAGCAGAAAAAGCGAAAATGTGATTGTGTTGTGCACGGAATTTTTTTTTAGGTTGTGATATGTTAGTTTCTGTCTAGAAGGAAGCATAGTGATGTGTTTTTTTACCTCACATATGACCTTTTTCAAGTTGTGATAAGTTAGTCTATGTTTTTTGTTCAAGGTCTAGATGACCTCATGGCAACTGGGATGAGTTTCATTCTGATTAAATAACATGTGACACTTATGCATATTCGATGTGGGTTGGGTGGCATTGACATTGGACCCTAAACTGGTAGTATTTCCTATACCACCAATGTATTTGTTTCTCTCACGCATGACCTTTTTCAAGTTGTGATAAGTTAGTATACCTTATTTGTTTAAGCCTTATATGGCCTCATCAGAATTGTGATGAGTTTCATTTTCATTAAATAGCATGCCACACGTATGCAGATTTGATGTGGTTTGGGTGACATGGAAAGTGGATCCTGAACCAATAGTATTTCCCATCAAAGGTTGATAATGGATATGTGGCGTATCTGTTTTCAACGAGATGATGTCAATTGTTCGATCGTAGTTTGACTCAATACACCAGGAATGGAGCAGGGCCAACCAGACCTGGATGTTTACTCTGAATATGATAGATAGCCATTGAAAACATAATCTTCCATCCTCTACATTTCCTTTTTCATATGGCAGTTCCATGTTTACAAGGTATTCTTACCAACCTCCAATTGTCGGCATATTTTCTAGGAGATATGGCGAAAGGTGTTGATGCAAGCAACTAAAAGCCTATTGTCTGCGGCCTATAATTGCATTGCAAAAGGATTGTACAGTGTAAAGCTGCAGTGACTACACATCGAAATATGTTGCTGCCAAATACAAAATTTCATTGAACAGACTATCTCCATAACTAGATGCAATAGTTGTCTCTATCTACAAACCATGACAATGTATACGATGCATAGTTCATTTCCATGGTGATTCAAGGTCTTTTCAAATGAGGGACAAGTAAATATGAGGTCCTCCAAGATTGCATATGCATAATTTTCTATAGAGTAGTGGTTCATAAGGACCACTGACAGGATTGACATCATGGAACAAGATGCAATATGGATCGCTAGATGTAGTTTTGTTGAATAGTAGATATCTTGTTTTTCTTGTCAATGACCATATTCCAATTGATATATCGAGCTACTTGGATAGCCACCATATACAAAATGTATCTCCCCAAATCCCCTTCTCATGTGTAGGTAGAATTGTAGATGCAAATAATCGCATCTTTGAAAAATACGTAGTGACATCATGTATTCCATGCAACTGCCAAAGAAAATCAGATGCCAATTCGTATTGATATGACTCCAATGCCTTAGTGTCTCCATTTTTTAAACAACCCAAGAAATAATCTATCAATCCATTGTGCAAGTCGGTCGAGGAATAACGAAAATGAAATAGAACCTGAAATGCATCAAAAAGGAAAACTCCTACAGTATACGAGAATGCATCCAATTATGTACAATAGAGTATGTATCTATTTCATAGGACTCAACATATATTACTTATTTCATCTCTTAAGATGTGATTTTCAAGATGTTTCTTAGCTATATTCAGTCTATATGCAAACAGAGAAAAAAAAAACGAAAAAAAAAAAGAAAAAGAAAAAGAAAAATAGAAAACTAGAAGTGCAGAACTGCATACCAATTATGCTATGTATGCTTCAACCTTCTTCTTGTCAAATTCAATCCCGCTAGTCGCTATAACATGTGAAAAGAAAACAAACATACAACGAACAGTGACCAAAAAGAAGAGACAACACAAATAAATAACACTATAAATTTGTTGAGCACAAAGACAGAGTATTCAAGGTATATCATTTTTGAACCTATTCCTGGCATGCATCCTACAAGATTTTCAGTGGCAGAAGATGCTTTGCAAGACACAAGGCAACAAGTGGACATAGTTTTTGATTCAGAGAATAAAAGTATGCCCTGTCACAAGACCCTGATAGATGTTTGCCCCCTATTACAACTCTGAATTCATTTTCTAAACCCCTTTGCATTGTTATTTTGGAAACAAATATGGAACAATATTCAGGATGTGGAAGTTGGCATATGTGATTGGAAGGGAACAACCTGGAAAAAATGCACCAAACGCATGGTTTCCAGGAACAAAAAATAAGAGAACATCCGGTTTTATTTTTTATATTTCATTGTAGCTGTGACAGATGTGGATTCTGTGTCCAGCATTGACATTCAAAGCAGAACAAGACATTTGGAAGGGAACATGCTGGGAAAAATGAACAAAACACATGGTTTCCTGGAACAAAAAATATGAGGAGAACAATGGGAAAAATGCACCAAACGTATGGTTTTCAGGAGCAGGAAAAATGAGGAGTTTTCTTTTTTATATGTCACTATGGCTGCGACAAAGGTGGTTTCTGTATAGAACATTGACGTTTAAGAACAAGGAAAATATTTTGGTCATAGAAGCCACACAGAAACATGTTCCGCAACAGGATTTCGAGCCATGGATTCCTAGTATTGAAAATTCTTTCTTGCAAGCTACAAATAACAAGCAACAAACAAGGAATAACAATGAAACCATGGCACAAAAACTTACCCGTCAACGAGGGACAACAAAAGCACAGCTCCAAACCCTGCAAACTACAACAACAGGTCCAACTTCTTGCAAAGTTGAAGAACAACAAATCAGTGAACAACCACGACGAGGTCCAACTGCAGTTGCAGGACCTCAAATTTTCAAATTTGAATCAAACAACAACAAGCAGCATAGAACAAGCATCAACCAGTGAACCAATAATGTTGGTGAAGAACAATATTGCCCAAATTCACTGCAGATAACACTGTATCAAAAAATCGGAGGAAATTGTATTGTAACACATCTGTAGAGTAAACATTTAAGGTTGAGAGGCATGTTAGGTAAACACTTAAGGCTGTCAGAACCGTTGAAGGGTGTCACGTTGTGCAAACATTTAAGAAAGAATGTAGTGTGGCAGGCATGTTTACGTACGCAATAATGAAAAGGCCTCTCCATGTACGCAACAATAAAGAAAAATCAAACATAATAATAGTAATAAAAAATAATAACAATAATAACAATAGTTCGAACACTAGAGACTATGCTAAAACAATTTACTCAGAGGACAAAGTAATATGAAAACTGACTATCCATGCTCAAAACTTTGGATATCCAAACATTTCAATATGCATAGTACAAATACAAAAACACCGTAGATTATAAAAACTGTGGATATGCCAACATATAAATCATTGGGAATAGCAAAGCTGGCAATAAGACCTCAAATCTATTATCCAACGAGATCATGACATATATGCGTTTTTTTATTATATAAAAAATAATGTTTTTAGTTATGTAGTTCGAACAATAGAAATTATGCAAAAATTTGTAGTCAAACGACAAACTAATATAAAGTCAATGAATTATCGATCGCTATAAACTTTGGATATCTAAACATTTTAGTATGAATAGTACAAATTCAAAAATACCGTAGTACTTTGGATATGGAAACATATAAATCATTGGCAATAGTGAAGCTGACGATAAGACCTCAAATCTATTATCCAATGAGATCATGACATATATGAGTTTTTTTATTATATAAAAAACAATGTTTTTAGTTTTGTAGTTCGAACAATAGAAAGTATGCAAAAATTTGTAGTCAAACGACAAACTAATATAAAGTCAACGAATTATCGATCGCTATAGTCTCTCTACGCCTTCGACAAAAACTAATAAATTTTATCAAATAAGAATTGTATATGGGATTGATTTCACATTAACATGGTTGCTAGGGAATTTATATATAACCATCTTACTTATGTTTGCTAGGGAATTTATATATAACCATCTTACTTATGTGAGAAAAATGTTTGGCATTATTCCTGTTTATATGGAGTTATTGTAACTTGGATTCATCTTGATATACTTGTCGAGAAGGAGTAATTAATAGTTTTCAAGCACCTCCCATTGTTTTGGATGGTATTCATTGTTTTGCTTTTCCTTTGGAAATAGCTTTTATGGTTTCCTTATCTCACGAAGGTAAGTAAAGGTATTTCCTAAACAGAGTGAAGATAAGGTTATCATAACCCTTTGAAGGAAATATCATAGGACTCTAAACTAAAAGGGTTAGTATAACCATTACCTAAGCACAACTTAGGTAAGATAAGACTTTGAAAGTAGACCCAACCTTTTTATCGAGCCCATCAAAGGGTTGATTGTTTACTATATTACCTTCACTATTTAGCTATAAAGTAGGTAACCATACTTTCACTCACTTTAAGGTAAGTCAGCTTGGTCTATAAAGTAGGTGACCAAACCTTCACTCACTTTGAGGTAAGTAAGCTCGGTCGAGAATCAATTTTGATATTTTTTTTTTGTTAAATTTACTCAAAAAAAACCTTTACATAAAAAAAATTAAGATTATATTAAAATATGAAAATTATATATATACCTTCACTCACTGTGAGGTAAGTAATTTTGGTAGAGAATCAATTTGATTTATTTTTTAAAAATTTATCTAAACAAAACCTTTACATAAAAAATTATGGTTTTATTAAAATATATATATGTGTGTGGTGAATAAAAGGGTAAAGGAAATTTTATAAATTAAAAGATACATGTTAAAATATATAGATGTTTCCAAAGGTATATTAATGTAGCATTCAATATTGATGTGTATGTTAACTTGGCAAGAATATGTGGAGGTTGTTGGGTTAATGTTTTCATGGATTTTTTATGAAAATGTTAAAATTAGCAGATTTAAAATTGACACAAATTATATAAGCAATTTTGTTATACAATGAAATTATAAATTTTCGAGAAAATTCTATAAAAATTTTAAAATTAAACTCTTTAAGTTATAATTTTAGGTAATCACATCGAGTTTTTTTACTAATTAAATGAATTAGTATGGTTCAATTCATATTTATTTAATTGAATAAGCATGGATCCATCTCAACACAGGATATATTAAGTATCAAAATATATCAAAATGAAATGGAACGGTAAATTATTGTGTACTAAAAAGATTAAGTTGAAGATGGATATACACTTATTTATTTTATGTTTTGTATTTTTTGTATTCTTTTTTATTTTTATGGTTGGATATTTTTCTCCCTTTTACATTAAGTGTGACGACTTTTCTTTATCTAATTTTATTAGGATTACTTTATTTACACATCTTACCCATATCACATAGTAAATTGCACTTATATTCAAAACTAAGATATTAAGATAATTAAATGTTTTCTTTTTAAACTTTAACCTGGGTATAACAAATTCACTTTCTATGATATGATTTTATAAATAAATAACTGTTATATTGACATTTTATGCATACTAAACACCATAAAATAGTATAATTCTATTGAAGTTTGCTTGAAATGCATTTTTATTTAGTTAATCAATTATACAAGTTTGATTTAATTTGATTTATTGCATTGTTAGTGAAAATGAGCATGAGGGGTGACGACATGAACCTATTATGATTATGTACCTCCTCCCTCCACTTCCATTTGTTACAAATGTTGCACAGTTTCACCACCCCTACCTTCATAAGGGTGGAGGTGTGTTGTTTATCCCCCACATTGATAGTAAATGGTGTGTGGCTAGCTCTCAATATCTCCATAAATACACACTATCTCCATGGGTTAACATCACAATCCTCATCACTTTTCCTAACCAATAATAAGTAATGAAACATGACCAAAGTTTTCATTATATAACCACTAACATGTGGTCCTATCTTTTGTGATTTAGATCCATTACTCCATAAACAAAGAACTAAATAAGTTAACTAAGTCTAGATATTTAACTTAAGGCATTTTACAAACTTGATCCTAGTTGAACATCGTCAATATTAGTATGTACAATAAGGTTTATACTAGCTAATGAGTAGCATGGGCCCCACTAGGATCCCACCATGTCCATATTGATCTAGAAGTTTCACAATCACCCTAAAACCTTTCATTTTATGAAATCATAGAATGCATATGATTTCCCAATGTCCCACTTAACTCTATGGTATAGTTATAAGATGTTGAAACTCGCAAAAACTTGAAAACTTAACTTGGATCAATCCAATATGGGATAAGTCAACCAAAATTATCGAGACTCACTAGTGAACCTTAAGACTTGACATGTTTAGAGACCAACAATGGGGTATGGGGAAATTATAAGTTTTAATGAGTTAATGCTAAATGATGGTAAAATTTTATATATATATATATATA
>JZKD02S0622383.1:0-10154 GCA_000966675.3 Picea glauca | reverse complement strand
CTCCGTGACATGAAAATGAATGATAATAACAACATAACATCATACTTTGTAAAAATATCTCAACTAAGAGATCAACTACGAGCTATTGAGGAAATCATTTCAGAAAAGGACTCAATAAATATCGTACTCAATGGTCTTCCCAAGACATGGGATGCATTTTCCCCAAGCATGAACACAAGAATGGAGTATCCCACACTTGAAGAACTTTGGAATTGTTATGCACAAGAAGAATCAAGGAATAACACAAAAGATAAATCTCAAAAGAAAGATGATGATCAAGCATACACAACAAAGTTCAAGAAATTCAAGAATAAGAAGAAGTTTGGTTCAAGGAAGAAACCAAATCAAGAAAATGATATGTCAAAAATACAATGCTTCAACTGTCTAAAATATGGTCACTATAGGAACCACTATCTTGAGTTAAAGAAAAGGAAGGAAACACATGAAGCAACATTTGTTGAAGAAAAGGAACCCTGAAAGAAAGTTAAGCAGGATGGATATGACTTCTTCTTCTAGTCAAGGTAACAATATTCTTCTATAACATAATTCTTGTACATACCATGTTTACATATTTCATGTACATATCATGTGTATCTATTTCTTAGAAGATAATATGGTTAGTGAAATAATACTTATGGAAGACTAACAAGATAAGGATTACTATTATGATGACTACAAGTCAAGTAATGTACATGAAAAAGATGAATTACGTTGACAATCTTTGATGAAAAATTCCTGAGGAATATATTATTTAAGTAATAATTGCTAGATAGGTTGAAATCAGAATCAAACTTGAAGAGACCCAGAAGGATTCAGACTAGAAATAAATTAGTAATGAAGAGGAAACTAGAATAAGACTTGTGACACTTTGTAGAAAGTAATAAGGATGCAGAAGTAAGCATGGTATATGGAGGGAGATGATTGCAAAATTATAAAAGAAGAGTATGCATTCATGCATGAAGCCATGATTAGGAGGAAGATAATCCTAAATGATATGATTCATTGAAGAATCTGTGAATATTATAAAGTATTTGTCCATGTTCCCCATTGAATGTAGCAGCCATGATAAGAAACATCTATTCATTTTGACTCTAGAAGAAGTCTTCTTTGAAAAGAAGCCTTAAGTATCCTTGGTTGTCCATCTACTTATATGTTCCTATGATGAAAGGAAGAAGTTGGAATATTCAAGAAGGAAGGGCATGGAATCTATAGAAGATTCCATGGACCCCAAAGTTAAAGAGGAACATGAGGAAAGAACATGAAGATTCCAAGAAATAAAGAAAAGCAAGAACAACCAATTGTTATACCGAGAATCATAAGACTACCAACATGGTTTGAACCCACTAGAAGTAGCCAAGTAGAAGGAATGGAAGTTGCGATGAAGAACAATGTATGTAATAAATTGTGAAAAAGACTCATGAATGGAAGCATTGTGAGATTCAACACTAGAGGTTCTTCCAGAAGGAGGGAGAAGACTATGACGACAATTTGTTCTAGTAAACCAGATATACCTCTATTTGATCTATTATATCTCTTGGAGTATCCATGGATTGAAGTTTACATCAGTTGGATGTAAAAGACTGTTCTTCCCAATAGAGCAAGTGAGGAAGAAGCTTATGTAGAGAAATCTCAAGGTTTTGAGGTATACCAGAAAGAGACCCATGTATGTATATGGAAGAATACCTTGTATGGATTCAATTAACTTGATGCAAAGCATCTCATGTACAACAGAAACGTGGAGAAAACTTCCTATGTCAAAGAAAGTGTATCAAAATGGTTCCTTAGTAGTATGGGATGATATATTGCAAATCCATGGAAAAATCCCATGATGTCAGATCTAAAGAAATTGAGAGACTATAATCCAGTAGACCCGTCCCTGTATCGACAATTGAATGACCCGTTAATGTATTTGGAGAATATTGAGCCGGATATTTGTTTTGCTGTGAAAATAGTTCCAGGTGGAACCTAGCCATGAGAATTTAAAAATTGCAAAGCATGCCTTGAAATTTTTTCTCGGGATGTTTGAGTTATGATATACAACTGCATGGATTTATTGACTCAGATTGAGCAAGGAGTGAAGACGACATAATAAATGCTACTTGGATATGTTTCAGTTTGAACTTTGCCACAATGTCATGGGATAGGAGGAAACATAAGTTTGATGCACTCAATAGTGCATAAGAAGAGTATACTGCAGCTTGTGATGCTTGTACGGAAGCAATGTGGCTTTGTAAGTTAGTTTCTGGACTGTTTGATCAGGTTCGACTGTGATATATTGTGATGATTAGAGTTGTGTGAAGCTTTATGAGAACCCAATGTTCCATGACAAGTTGAAGCACATTGAGATCGAGTATTATTTTCTTCATGATAGAGTCGATAGGGGAGAATTGGTTCTCCGGTATATCTCCACACATGAGAAGATAACATATATTTTGGTAAAGCATATGTCCAAGATGAAAAGTTTGCGTACTTAAGGGACAAGTTGGGGCTTGTGGAGACAACTTCCTTATTAAAAAAGGAAGTGATTACTCCCAGGTTGGGAGAGAGCACTTATATGTTATTTATTTATGGACAATCATTTTCTAGTTTGGAAAATGGTCTAGTTTGGGCAGTTCCTTTCCAGTCCAGAAAGTGGTTTGCGATTTCTGACGAGAAATCATTTTTGAGTTCCAAAAATGGTCCATATCGGGAAATCATTTTCGTAATACGAAAATGGTTTGATAGATTGATGATGTACCACAACCAACGATTCCCCTTGTGGCCAGTGTGGGGGAATGGTCTAGTAAAATCATTCTTCTTAGTAGTCACTTTGAGTAGTGGTCAAGTAGAATGGTCCACCTCGCCGAGAAATCATTCTTTCGAAGTTCAAAGTTGTGAGTAGTTTCGAAGAATGGTTTGGTTTGGAGGTTGGTGTAGGATATTCATTTCCATAGGAAATGGTCTGGACAATCATTCCCTAGGGAAAACTCATTCTCTCCAGGTTGCACTGTGATTAGTGTCGGAGGAATGGCCCAGTTAGGTGAAGGGTCCATGATTAGTAATCAGGGACAGGAGTTCCCTACGACAAACTCATTCTCTCCAAGTTTCACTATGATTAGTGTCGAAGGAATGACCTAGTTAGGTGAATGGTCCAGGCTAAAAAATCAGGGGAAATTATTCGTCTATTCTTGGGAAGAATAGTCCAAATATCCCATGAATGATGTTTTACTTTATGAGGGAAGATGCTCTTCCATATCTCACATATGAGAGTGGAAAAATGGCCTAGATGACTCATTTTGTATCATGATATTTCTATGCAGGTTGATATCAGATGATATGATTGTTGTAGAGACTGTATGTCTCTGGACAGTAGTTTTATGTTGTTGTGGTGGATGTGATTCATTGGTGGTGATTGTATGTCATTGGTTAGTATTAGTGTGCTACTGAAAGTGTTCTATTGGAAGGCATTGTTTTTATTACCATGGAGACTATCTAGTTGGATAGTGATGATGGTGCTCATGATTTGATCATGAGATAACCTGTGTGGCTATGATGATGCTACCGGTCGAATGGTTTGTTTGTTCTCAATACCATTTCCTTTAATACCTCCCTAGCTAGGAGGGACTATTGATATTATGGTAGCTACAGGAGGTATTGACCTCCACATGTAACCTTTGACAAGACTAAAATATTTTGGGAAGTAAGAGAAACCCTAAAACGCTGGATAATAACCCTAGGAGACAAGTCGACTCGAGAGAATATTTAATAATGAGTTATTAGCCTCCAGAAAGAGAAGTCGTCCCAGTCAAGTGAGATAGAGCAGTATAAATAGAGGGAGATAGAGCTCATTTGTCACTTTCACTCTCACAACTAGATAAGACTAGTGGTGCACAAGTTTGGAGAGGGAGTGCAATTGCAACTACTGCAACTCGTATTTTGGTTTTTGGTTGGACTTTCTCTTGGTTATGGTTTGGACTTTCTGCTTGGTATTTGATTATTATTTCTTAGTGTGCTAGCCTTGGAGAAAGTTGTGCTACCTTGGTTGGTTATTGTATTGCTTTCAGAATTATTATGTCTTTCAAGGTTAAGGTGTTCGGGAGTGGCCTTTGTGCCTATGGTTGGGTGACAATATTGCTATATTGTCTATGGTGAAATAAGAACACCTATTTTTATAACACTAGAGCCATCCAATATTATTAATCAAATGTGGGTTGGTAACTTGTAAGAATGAAGATTTTAGTTATGTCGATATGGAATCTATAGTTAAGAAACCTATTATGTAGTTGAAGTAGTTAATGAGAGTAGTGATCCTCCCTCAAAGATTCATATGATATTTTCTAAATTCAAGGATGTGTTCCCTCCTGAGTTTCCCACAGTACATCTTATTAGGAATATTGACTTGACTATTACCCTTAAACCAAGAGTGGAACATGTTTCCCCCCTCATGGGAAACTACTTCCAGACCATCTTCTTAGGTGTGTCATGATGCTACTTGGATGAGCTCTCCTACCCATATCTTCTTATTTAGACTTGTTCTTCTAGCTCTTTCATAAGAGACATGACAATCTATCCCTCATGGAAACCCATGAGTTATTTAATATGATTCTAGCATTGTATATCAACTCCTATGTCTTACACCATAGATGTTATGTGCACTCATGCATGGTACTTCCCACATTATCTTTATTTCAGTTGATGTGCTATGATATTGTGTGTGGGTTTCTTTCTTAGACATGATGTGATGGTTTCTGTAACACCCCTGTTTCCCCCATCTTGTAATTAATCATTAATCATAATTACCATAATGTGGCACAAGAACGATGTAAATGTATTATTGTTTGAATTTCCAATAACTGACTGTGGGGGTGAAGCCTTGAAATTACTAGCCATGATATCACTAGAGGAAAGAATGTGAAAACTATAAGAGAGGGTTCATTATATCTAATGACCCCAAATTTCCCAAGGAGGAATCAATTGATGAAGAAAGGACCGGTGGTTGAACCATCAACCAACCCCATGAATGGAAGCATGGTATAGTTGAAGAATGTCAGCCTGAAGTACCACAGGGTCCTACAGACCCATATTGACCCAATTTTTCCTTCTAACAGAAGGAATAGGATAGGAGGGATGTGCGTGTAAGGAACGTAAGAGAATAAAGAGAAGAGTGGAGAATGTGAGAAGATCCCTAACTGAGAATGAGAAAAAGGCTCTAACCTTGATGCGAAGGAAGCATCTGATAAACCTCATCGAGGCTGTAACAGAGAGGAGAAAAAACTTTGAGATTTTGCAGAGAACAAAACCCGAGCAGAAGTTGAAACAAAGAAAGAATCCCTGAGAAGTTGTGAGAGTTCCCTGGTGATATCATGTCCTGGCACGTGGGTGGACAGAGTGCTAACAATGAATTCCTCTGATCCTATCGTTGGGTGGAGAGGAGAACACCCACAGACAGTCGGTTGGTGATCGAACGTAATAGATAAGTATTTTTATGCTCGACATCCTAGAATTAAAATGCATGATTTGATTATCTGTAAATGTGATAACTTGTGCCTTCCGTAAAATGGGTGATAATGGTGTTTATAGTCCTTCTGTAAAATATTGTGTTTGATTGGTGGTATATTATTTGGATGTTCAATATTTGTGACTCTAGTGGTCCAACTGACTGAATATTTTGAGATGGGGTTAACTGGAATGCTTAAGCCCTGTCGATCCCTCGAATTTCTCCTTTGCAGGAATACTTTGTTCGAACTCTATGGAAGGAGGGAACCTCCTTCAGAGCTTTCACCTATGTGATCAAGGGCTCGTTCCCACGGCCCTGCCAAATTCCCGGCTAAGAGTCAAGATTGTAACCACGAGAACCTTTGGAGGTCCCATATGACCAAGGTCTAGGAACCCTACGCTAAGTCCAAAAGGAGATAACTCTTGATGGATTTGGAGCTTCGGGAGCTCGAAGCCCTGAGATGTCAAACTTCATAACTGTAAAAAATACTCGAATGTCGAAGTCACGAAAGGTTGTGAATCATTGATCTAGGGAGTCCATTGGGGCCCCTTCTCGACCGTCCTATCGTCTAGTGGAAGGTTTTTCATATGGTACTTCGACGAAGTTCCACTTCGGGAGAATGGAGATGATATAGCATCAAACTCCCCGAACGTTGAAGTTATGAAGTGAGGGAGAGTTGTAGATTTGGGGGAAATCGTTAGGAGCCCCACCTATTGTCCGATCATTCAGGAGAAGGTACCCACATACGGTACTTTGGCGAAGTCCCGCTTCGGGAAAATGGAGTGGTAATGAATAAAAAAACCCCAAAGGTCGGAGCCGCGAAGTGACTAGGACCATAGATCTAGGGATCCTTCCGGTTCTCTCCTAGCCATCGGATCTATGATGAAGTCAGCCTGGCGTTGACCGCTTCGGGAGGACAGGAGCGTGAGCATTGTAACGTTAAGATCCATGAAGGTTGAAACAAAAAAGTGATGGGAACCATTGATTTGAGGGCATGTTGGATTCCTCCCTGATTATTGGATCTACCCCATGGTCAATTCGACGTTGACTACTTTAGAAGAAAGGAGAAGTCTATATAATTAAACCCTCAAACATAGAAGTTACGAAGTAACATAGACCATTGATCCAAGGGGTACGTGGACCAACCTTGAATGCAAGATCGAAGGGCATGAAGGACGGTCAATCTGAAGTGATGTAGTGCAGTGACATCACCCAGGGTGACATGGACCCAAGTTTGATGTGCCACGTGTCACTCGGATTCGTGTGTATCACATACCCTATAGACCCATTGAAATGTGACACGTGTGTTACACATCAAAATTATTCACTTTGATAGTGTCGCAAGTGTCGTCATTACAAGTGTTGCAAGTGTCGCATTTTGCTCACAAGGTCGCAAGTGTCGTATGTTGCTCACAAGTGTCGTAAAAACATCAAACAAAGCATGTTGCCATGATGCCTATGTCGTGCCTATAACGACATGAGAAAGACACTTGAAACACCTCAAACATCTGATTTGGAAGAGGAGAAATGAGTCAACAGGCTTGCAAACCTTTTGCCATCTGAAAGCACCTAAAAACTGAGTTTTTGGAGAGGAGCGCTCCCCCTTACACTATCTCGGAGCGCCGACACTCCCCATACACTGTCAGGGAGCGTTATAACGCTTCCTGGCCCTTTTGAGGGAGCGCTATAGATTTTGAGAGCGCTGGTGCCCTCTAAAGCCTACTAGGGAGCGCTACAAAGCTCTGATGGCCCTTTTGAGGAAGCGCTACCTATTCTGGGCGGTTGTTAAGCTGTAGAGACGAATGGGGGAAGCATCTTTTCATTCTTGGAAAGCAGTTGAGCTTGAATCCCTGGTCCAGCCATGATCCTAGGGCAGATCCTCAACTGAAGGAGGAAAATCCTCAACCTCCCCAAGGATATCTCAATTGGTTAAAGCCTCTCCAAGGCTATATAAGCAAGCTTTCTAATGGTGAAAGGGGAACAGAAAAAGAGAATCATACCAAACTTATGATCTCATGAGTGGTATGGGCTGCAAAAAAGGAGAACGGAATATGTGAAACTTATGATCTTGGAGGAAACTTGCAGTCAGCCAAAGGAGAGCAATCATTGAAGCTGTTGTCATCCAGGTTGTGGATCGTTTAGGCAAGGGTTAGATGAAGAGGACTTGACAAAGCTGTCGCATTCGCATCTACGATTGTAAGTACCGCTGTCGTTATTCTCATTATAGTTTGTGTCTGATGTTACATGAACTTATCATTCAGTGATAGATCTGTTTTCAAGCTAATGTTGATAGAGTAGGAAGTGGTCGTATCTTGTTTTGTCCACAGACCTCAACGAGGAGCAAAAGATTGGAGCGCAACTCGGAGCGTACAGGGACAAACGTCGGTTGAGAGGTACTTCTGTTACTCTCCCTTCTCATGCATTAGGCTTAGATAGATTCGAAAGAAATTCAGTGTCCATGATAAGCACTTTTTTGTCTAGGGTTAACGTCAAGCCTTAGAGGTCGATCTACTTGTCCGCAGGCAGATTTTCCTACAACAACGTGTCACCCATGACTCTTACACGTGTCAATCCCTAGTACAATCCCACCTAGCCAAAATGGTTGGTAAAGTGACTGGAACTTCGAGAGTCCGAGACTTCAGACTCTAGAGGATTTGGGGTGTAGTACGAAGAGAGACCAAAAGGCCTGAAGTCCGGAACCACATGGAAAAATCACAGGACTTCGGGAGTTTGAGACTTCGGGAGATCTCGTGCGTAGATGGTAAAGAGGCATTCAACGTCGAAGTGTCGGAGTGCTAAAGTGTCGAATTTTCCGCTATCCTATGTATAAGACGAGGGTTAAGCCAACCATTGGACTAGTTGATGGATGGACCTTCCTTGCGGGAGGTAGGAACCTAGAGATGGTACGAATGAAATGAAGCCACGTGGGGATGCGCATCAGAATATTCAATGCTCTGAAAGGATTTCACTATGGATATTTGTGTGTGTGAAGACTCAGGAACTGTCAAATATTGGAGTCGTAAAGTGAATCAGATCCATCAATTCTCTGAGTACACGTGGCGTCGGATTGTGAACTTCGGAGATTTTTCACTCCATAGGTTTTGTGGAGAAGCAGTTTGGAACTCGCTGAATCACTTGGGCCCGAAGTTTCGGTGGACCATTCATCTGGAAATGGAGAAGGGACCTTCGATCCCTCTCACATCATTTCAAAACTTCCCCAGTTCGAAGTTCGGGAGAATTGGCGAGTGGTGAAGTGAAAACCCCCGAAACTTGAAGTTTCGAAGCGCCCTTTGAGTAGGTGTCGAGTCACAATCCGAGGTCATATGAAGGAAGGGGCCTAGCATGGAAATTCAGTGCCTGTTGTTCAAATTCTTCAAAGGGGCTAGGAAAGAGCCCGCAGGTTTGGAAGAACCTGCACTTTGGAGAAAGGGGGACCTGTGAATATTGATTTGTGTTCCAGCAGGGGCACGAAGAGTCGATTCGTCTCAAGTAATTAAATGATACTAGAAAGAGAGGTCGCACAATCCCAATAGGAAGAGGGAATCCACATTTAGAGAGTCTTGGATGAGAAGGACGTGATACAAATCTCAGAATTAGGATTTGAGAGAGTTAAGGAAAATGAAATTATGATGCCCCACCCCTTAAAAGAGAATTTAGGGGTCGAGTGTGTAAGGAATTGGTATCAGAGCATGAAAACAACACTTGGCTTGCTTGGGCTCATGCACGAGTCGTATGAAAATATTTTTGGAGGACTTTAAGGGGAAACACCCTATCTTACGACATTCCTGAGAGGTTTAGTCAAACCTCTACGAAAGAGAGGAATGAAACCCATTGTTGTTTATAGATGTTTTGGCATTTCCAAATAAAGAAGTTGACTTCAGTATGAAATTGTACATGATGTTGTACAGTCATAAGATTTGGTTATGAAGGCTAAGGTGATCCTGTGGAGAATATTACTGCCAAACATAAAAAAAAATCATAAATTTCTTGAGTAGAAGGATGTAGATTAAAATACAGTTGGGATTTTACCCAACGAGATTGAATCATGCTAGTATGTGGAAAAGGAATCCTATCATTTCTTTGTGAAATGATAGCCGATCCTACAGGAGTGGGATTATGTTGATGGTCACTAATAAAAAGAATTGGATGTGAACGGATGGAAAGAATCTGTAGCAACAATTATTATTGCTTTAATGAAGGGTTAAAACTTGTATGTGTATAATCCCTCACGATCAGAGGAATGAGTCTGGTTACCATTCTCTGAAAAGGGAGAGCATGTGCAACTCTCGAGTTTCGAAGGGAACTGAAAAAAAAATGAATTTTGTTTCTGTGCACAAGAATTGTTGGGTAGGGTTTTTTCTAATCAAGATGATAAACAAAGCTATAGAAATATATTGTGATTGAGTGAGAAATCACAACAGCCTCCCTTGCTTGGTGGATAGGAAACTAATCTTCCATAATTCTTGTGGGAGGGGGAGAGTGGCCTCCGTCCCTGACTATTGCTAAATTGAATAAATAATTCTAGGTGTAATGGTTAAGACTGACCTTGACATAAAGATACTCTGGATTTATGAACTAGGATACTTAGTAAGTAACATAACTCAAAATTGCATTTGGGATTTAAGGGAATAGTCCAAATGTTATTAGAAATTAAAAATTTATTATAATTAAGGTAAAA
>JZKD02S0622350.1:0-15797 GCA_000966675.3 Picea glauca | reverse complement strand
GGATTGTAGCACAAGTATTTAATGAAGCCATTTATGAAGGCGTATTTGTATATTGTATTGGACCTTGAGCCTTTAATCTCTCGTCCTTTGGTAGATAGTCGACATTTAATAGAATTAATGCTGGTAGATAGGATTTTAAGTCTATATTTGATAGTTTAGAGTCCAAGAGGGAAAATGGATATAGACACCCTCATTGTACCATTGTAAGATAGTAGTGAAGAATAGAGGAAGCATTCAGGAGAAGAGAAGAGAAAACAGAGAATATTGTATGAAGAACACCCATGTACATGCATTTGAATTAATAGAAGGAAGCTTTGATTCAAGCTCATGGTTTGTGTTGTTTTCTCTATGTATTGATGTTGTGCGCATGAATGTTTGCTTTCTTGTTATGCATTTGCTTTGTATATGATGTGCATGTGATTTCATGTTTTAAATTGAATTCTGAAAGGGAGAGAGAAGTGAAGTTCAATTGTTTCTCTATATAAGCCAGGAGATTCCTACAAGGTGCACAGTTGAAGCCATCCACAAGGAGTGCATTGATGAAGGCTCAAGTAGTCTAAATCTTGTTCTCATTCACCCAGAAGTGGATTTGGGTTGTTGAAGCCATGCAAGGAGTGTGCAGGCTGAAGAGAAATTCTCAGTCGAGAATCTGAGAAGAAGAAAATCAAATACTGTTGCTGCAAGAGTGCGTAGAGTCGGGAGGATTCAACACTTGGGATGTGTTGTATGTTTGTCGTAAGGAGTGTGTGTGAGTCCCTCTGAAGGAATAAGAGTGGGAAAGCTCAGGAAGAAGAGAGGCCTTCAGAGTTATTGAAGGGTTTCACAGGAGATTTTTGTGCCAAGAAATCCCCAAGGGGGAAGAAATCGACGGTCAAGATCTTACAGGGGAGATTGATAAAATTTGTCAGTCGTTAGATCTCGCGGAGGTGTGAGGAGGTTATGACCACACCAGAGCCCAAGCTCGAGAGGCTGCTGAGCCGTCGGATCAACAAGTGATTTCCCGTCAGTCGTTAGATCTTGAGGAGTGGCACAGGAGTTAATCCCTAGTGTGCAGGAGGAAAAGTCTCGACCAAAGTCATCGGGATTTTTCTAAGAGAGAGAACTGAGACCTTTTGAGTCTTGAAACACGGATGGAATCATAGCCGTTGATATTGGCAGGAAACGTGTCAGACATCAAGATAGGAGTTAGGATGTAACCCATAGGGGATTCCAGGAGTGAAGAGATCGTTGCATTAGGATTCGTGATGCGCGAAATTTCAATAAGATCAGAACTGTCCATCCGCAGGGACACGTGTCAGAAGATCCGAGGAAGTCGTGAATCAGAGAATCGGGGTTTCTGGAGGCAAGAACCTCTTGCATGTTGGAATCGCGATCCGTGATATCCCGACGGGAGCTTTGAACCATCCATCGGTGAGGATGTGTGGAAAGAGATCCCGAAGAGTTGGAGTTTGGGGCATTGGAGTTTCCGAAAGCAAGAAACTCTTGCAACTTGAAGTTGCGATCCGTGATATCTCGACGAGGGAGTCATGTGGGCCCCAGAGGAAGATAGTGGAGGACAGGTTTCACCCCGTATCAGGGATCAGGACTTGAAGAGTTCCGTGAATTAGTGAAACATGAATCATGATATCCCGATACGCGATTTCCCGATCACCACAGGAGCGTGGGCCATAGGCGCTAGAGAAAAGGACCGGTGTTGGAAGGTCAACCCTCACAAGAGTCAATGCTAAGTGGCATCAGGGATTGGGAGTTGGGGATCCGTGAGGGAATTTGATCGCGATCTCGGAAGTGTTGATTTCTCGATGGGGAAATTCCCGACAGGAGCAGGAAAGCATGGGTGAATATTCATCAGGGTTCGGGGATTTGTGAGACCCGATCCTGTGGTTTTAGGACTCGCAATCTTGAAGTCCGATTTCCCGATCTGAAGTAGGGAGATCAAAGGAGAATTCTGTGGGTATTGAGAACTCCCGATAAGGGGGTTTAAGAACATTTTAGTTCTTCAGGCCTAAGGAGGAGAAGGTCCTGTGGGAGCGGACGTGCCCTGGGTGGTGCGTTTGCGTCAGAGTGGTATCAGAGCGAGAAAATTTCTCTATTTTCTGTAGTAGAGGAGAAGATATAATTTCACCATGCCGTCGAGGAGAGAAATACAATCACCCAATCCAGAGGATAAGGGGAACCAGAGAGGAAGAGGGAGACAAGAACAAAATCCAAAAATGGAGAGACAGATATGTGATCTCCGAGTGATACTAGAAGATATGGAAGCAGCATAGAGACTCACAGCTAGTGCTGGAGATCTGAGCGACTCTGAAGGTGAATTTGAAGTCTAACAAAAAGGAGAAGTTGCAACCGAAGATGCAGCCAATGAGCGATTAATTAAGGCTATCGCCCGGATGAGTTCTAAAACAAAGATGGACATTCCAACTTATGAAGGGAGTCTGGATGCAGAAGAGCATCTAGATTGGATTAGAGCTCTTGACACTTACTTCGATTATGAAGACATCGAAGAGGATAAGAAGGTCAGGAATGTTGTCACATGATTGAAGGGACACGCAGCATTATGGTGGGATGAGCTTCAATAAGATAGACGCAGCAAAGGAAAACAAAAGATTAAAAGTTAGGATCAAATGATTGCGAAGATGAAGGCAAAGTTCATCCCAAGGGATTATCAAATCGCACTGTTCAGGAGAATGCAGAACTTGAGACAGAAGTTGATGATAGTAAAGGAGTATACCGAGGAATTCTACAAGCTAAATATCCGAGCAGGTCATCGAGAGAGCGATGATGAAAAATTTGCCAGGTATATGAATGGCTTGAGATATGATATCTAGGATGAGATGAGTATGACAACCATATGAACGATGGAGGATGTGAATCAGATGGCATTGAAAACTGAAGAGAAGTTGAGTCGTAAGACAGGACAGTGAGGTCGAGGTAGGAGCCAACCCAAACGTAAGTCAGTTGCCCAAGATAGGTTCCAGAAATCCAAGGACGACTGGAAGAAGCCTCAGACTAGAATAGAAAGAGGTGGAAGTTCGCAGTGAGGCCAGCATGCTGAACAGCGAAGGCAACATACAGAACAGGGTGGAGGATACGCTCATAATAACACATTTCCTCGTACCAGAGGTAGAGGAAGAGGTAGAGGCGGAGCCATCAAATGCTTCACGTGTGGAAAGGATGGACACAAGGCAGTTGACTGTCCAGATAGGAAGAAGGATGGAGGAGAATCTCACATCGCCGGGGCACAGAGACGAGATGCTGAAGCAGAAGACGCAGAAGATGGAAGGTAATTGATGATGCGTAAGGTTCTCTTAACACCCGAGAAGGAGGTGCAGGACACTGCTCAAAGAAACAGACTTTTCAAAACCACATGCAAGACCAAAGATAGGAAATGCAAGGTCATCGTGGATAGAGGTAGCATAGATAATCTCGTTTCAACTGAGATGGTGGAGAAATTAGAACTGGAGACAACTGATCACCCGAGTCCATACAAAGTTTCATGTCTACATAAGGGACATCAGGTAAATGTCACTAAACAGTGCTTAGTTGACATCAAGATAGGAGGATATAATGATAGGATTTTATGTGATGTTATTCCTATGGATGTATGTCATTTATTGCTAGGCAGACCATGGCAATATGACAGGAATGTAATTCATGATGGGAAGATGAATACGTATACTTTGGAGAAGAATGGAAGAACACATATTTTACTTCCAATTAAAGATAAAGAAGTAAAACCAGAAACGAGAAATTATGTACTTCTCATGAGTGGGAAGGAACTTCTGGCGGAAGTAAAGAAGAAGGAAGATCCACAATTCTTTATGGCCAGGAAACCAAAAATCGTTCTGACCAACACAAGAGTGGATGATTTGCCGGAAGAAATTCAGGAACTGTTGGAAGAGTTTGCTGACATTGTGGTAGATGAATTACCTCATTCGTTGTCGCCAATGAGGAGTGTGAGTCATCATATAGACCTCATACCAGGAGCTAGTTTTCTGAATAAGGCCACGTATAGGTTGACGCCACAAGAGAATGAGGAGGTTAAAAAGAAGGTCCAGGAGTTGTTTGACAAAGGACTGATTAGGGAAAGTTTAATTCCATGTGCCGTTCCAATGGTACTAAGTCCAAAGAAAGATGGAGGCTAGAGAATGTGCACCGATTATAGAGCCATTAACAAGATAACCATCAGGTACAAGTTTCCATTGCCACGGATGGATGACTTGATGGACTGTTTAAGTGGAGCCAAAAAAAATTCAAAGGTTGATTTGAAAAGTGGATACCATTAGATTTTCATGAGGGAAGGCGATGAGTGGAAGACAACCTTCAAAACCAACGAAGGGTTGCATGAGTGGCTAGTCATGCCATTTGGCTTGATGAATGCACTGAGTACCTTCATGAGGTTGATGAATGAAGTGTTGAAGGAATGCATTGGTAAGTTTGTCATTGTTTATCTAGATGACATATTGATTTTCAGTAAAACAAAAGAAGAACATCTGAAGCATTTAGCTACAGTAATGAAGAAGCTACAATAGGAGAAGTTGTTGATCAACATGAGGAAATATTCATTTATGAAGACAAAACTCATTTACTTCGAATTTGTCATATCGGAGAATAAATTAAAGATGGATCCAAGTAAGGTGGAGGTAATTAAGAATTGGCCATCACCGAGAAATGTTTTCGAGGTAAGAAGTTTTCATGGTTTGGCTAGTTTCTACCGAAAATTCATCAGGAATTTCAGTTGGATTAGCGTAGCGATGATGGATACCGTAAAGAAAAGACATAAATATTTTCATTGGACTGAAGAGGCAGATAAGAGCTTCAATATTTTGAAGTGGAAGATCACAGAACAACTGGTTTTGGTGTTGTCGGATTTTACGAAAGTGTTCCAGGTGAAATGTGATGCAAGTGGATTTTCCATAGGAGCGGTCTTGAGCCAGGAGGACAGACCAATTTCATATTTTAGTGAGAAGATGGATGAGGCAAAAGTGAAGTACTCCACATATGACAAAGAATTTTATGCTATCATACAGGCATTGAAGAAATGGAGGCATTACTTGATCCCGAAAGAATTTGTTTTATATAGTGATAATCATGCATTGCAGTTTGTGACTCAACAGGAGAAGTTGAATCAGAACCATGCTAAATGGGTAGAGTATATGGAGAATTTTACATTTGTGATTAAACACATTTCAGGTACTGTTAACAAAGTGGCTGATGCTTTGAGCAGGAAGTGTTTGTTGTTGCAGGAGTTCCGAGTCAAGACATTGGGTTTTGAAAATATTAGGGACATGTATGCAGGTGATGCAGATTTTGCAAAGGAATATGAAGCAGTTGAGAATCCATTTCTAAGAGACAGAATCCCATGGATAGATTGTATGATCCGGGAAGGATTGATGTTCAGAGGCAATCAACTGTGCATTCTGAATTGCTCCATGAGGGAGAATCTGTTAAAGGAGAAGCATAGTGGTGGATTAGTAGGGCATTTTGGCCACGACAAGACATTTGGAAAGCTAAGTGAAGCATACTTTTGGCCAGGAATGCGGTCGTAAGTCAATAATTTTGTCGATAGATGTAGAATTTTCCAGCATTCAAAGGGCAGGAAGAAAAATGCGGGATTCTATCAACCATTACCCATACCCAAGAGGCCATGGGATGAAATCAGCATGGATTTCATATTGGAATTGCCTAGGACGCAAAGAGGACATGATTCGATATTTGTGGTGGTTGACAGGTTTTCCAAAATGGCACATTTTATTCCATGCCATAAGACTAGCGATGCGACTCATATCGCAAATTTATTCTTCAAGGAGGTCATTAGACTTCACGGGTTACCCAGAAGCATAGTATCGGACATGGATACGAAATTCATTGGACATTTCTGGAGGACACTCTGGGAGAATATGGGGACTAACTTGATGTTTATTTCTACCTATCATCCATAGATGGATGGGAAAATAGATGTGGTAAATAGAATTCTGGGAGACTTATTAAGAATCTTGGTGACAGAGCACCACAACAGTTGGGACAATGTGTTGTCACAGGCAGAGTTTGCGTACAACGACTCAATGAACATGAGCATAGGAAAAAGTCCATTTGAGATTGTATATGGAAGATAGCCAAGAGTATTTTCTCAATTGAGGGATTTAGAACATATAATAATTAAGAGTGCAAGCGCTGAAGAATTCGCAGAAGCGATGGAAGAACTTCACAGCAGGGTGAAGGAGCGATTGCTGGAATCAAACCAGGAATATAAGCGCAGAGCGGATCAACATCGGAGACAACTTCAGTTCAAAGTTGGTGATCTAGTTCTGGCACATCTAAGGAAGGAAAGGTTCCCAAGGGGAACATACAACAAGTTGAAAATGAAGAAAATTGGACCATGCAGAGTCCTAAAGAAATTGGGAGAAAACGNAAGTCGTGAATCAGAGAATCGGGGTTTCTGGAGGCAAGAACCTCTTGCATGTTGGAATCGCGATCCGTGATATCCCGACGGGAGCTTTGAACCATCCATCGGTGAGGATGTGTGGCAAGAGATCCCGAAGAGTTGGAGTTTGGGGCATCGGAGTTTCCAGAAGAAAGAAACTCTTGAAACTTGAAGTCGTGATCCGCGATATCTCGACGAGGGAGTCATGTGGGCCCTAGAGGAAGATAGTGGAGGAGAGGTGTCACCCCATATCAGGGATCAGGACTTGAAGAGTTCTGTGAATTAGTGAAACGTGAATCACGATATCCCGATACGCGATTTCTCGATCACCACAGGAGCGTGGGCCATAGGCGCTAGAGCAAAGGACCAGTGTTGGAAGGTCAACCCTCGCAGGAGTCAACGCTAAGTGGCATCAGGGATTGGGAGTTGGGGATCTGTGAGGGAATTTGATCACGATCTCGTAAGTTTTGATTTCTCGATGGGGAAATTCTTGACAGGAGCAGGAAAGCGTGGGTGAATATTCATCAGGGTTCGGGGATTTGTGAGACTCGATCCTGTGGTTTTAGGACTCGCAATCTTGAAGTCTGATTTCCCGATCTAAAGTAGGGAGATAAAAGGAGCATTCTGTGGGTATTGAGAACTCCCAATAAGTGGGTTTAAGAACACTTCAGTTCTTCAGGCCTAAGGAGGAGAAGGTCCTGTGGGAGCGGACGTGCCCTGTGTGGTGCATTTGCATCAGAGTGGTATCAGAGCGAGAAAAGTCCTCTATTTTCTGTAGTAGAGGAGAAGAGATAATTTTACCATGCCATCAAGGAGATAAATACAATCACCCGATCCAGAGGATAGGGGGAACCAGAGAGGAAGAGGGAGACAAGCACAAAATCCAGAAATGGAGAGGCAGATACGTGATCTCCGAGTGATACTAGAAGATATGGAAGCAGCGTAGAGACTCATAGCCAGTGCTAGAGATATGAGCGACTCTGAAGGCGAAGTTGAAGTCGAACAATAAGGAGAAGTTGCAGCCGAAGATGCAGCCAATGAGCGATTAATTAAGGCTATCGCCCGGATGAGTTCGAAAACAAAGATGGACATTCCATCTTATGAAGGGAGTCTGGATGCAGAAGAGCATCTAGATTGGATTAGATCTCTTGACACTTAATTCGATTATGAAGACATCGAAGAGGATAAGAAGGTCAGGCATGCTGTCACACGATTGAAGGGACACGCAACATTATGGTGGGACGAGCTTCAAGAAGATAGACGCAGCAAAGGAAAGAAAAAGATTAAAAGTTGGGATCAAATGATTGCGAAGATGAAGGAAAAGTTCATCCCAAGGGATTATCAAATCGCACTGTTCAGGAGAATGCAGAACTTGAGACAGAAGTTTATGATAGTAAAGGAGTATACCGAGGAATTCTACAAGCTAAATATCAGAGCAGGTCATCGGGAGAGCGATGATGAAAAATTTGCCAGGTATAGGAATGTCTTGAGATATGATATCTAGGATGAGATGAGTATGAAAACCATCCGAATGATGGAGGATGTGAATCAGATGGCATTGAAAGCTGAAGAGAAGCTGAGCCGTAAGACAGGACAGTGAGGTCGAGGTAGGAGCCAGCCCAAATGTAAGTCAGTTGCCCAAGATAGGTTCCAGAAATCCAAGGACGACTGGAAGAAGCCTCAGACTAGAACAGAAAGAGGTGGAAGTTCACAGTGAGGCCAGCATGCTGAACAACGAAGGAAACATACAGAACAGGGTGGAGGATACACTCATAATAACACATTTCCTCGTACCAGAGGTAGAGGAAGAGGTAGAGGCGGAGCCATCACATGCTTCACGTGTGGAAAGGATGGACACAAGGCAGTTGACTGTCCAGATAGGAAGAAGGATGGAGGAGAAGCTCACATCGTCGGGGCACAGAGGTGGGATGCTGAAGCAGAAGACACAGAAGACGGAAGGTCATTGATGATGTGTAAGGTTCTCTTAACACCTGAGAAGGAGGTGCAGGACACTGCTCAAAGAAACAGACTTTTCAAAACCACATGCAAGACCAAAGATAGGAAATGCAAGGTCATCGTGGATAGAGGTAGCATAGATAATCTCGTTTCAACTGAGATGGTGGAGAAATTAGAACTGGAGACAACTGATCACCCGAGTCCATACAAAGTTTCATGTCTACATAAAGGACGTCAGGTAAATGTCATTAAACAGTGCTTAGTTGACATCAAGATAGGAGGATATAATGATAGGATTTTATGTGATGTTATTCCTATGGATGTATGTCATTTATTGCTAGGCATACCATGGCAATATGACAGGAATGTAATTCATGATGGGAAGATGAATACGTATACTTTGGAGAAGAATGGAAGAACACATATGTTACTTCCAATTAAAGATAAAGAAGTAAAACCAGAAACGAGAAATGCTGTACTTCTCATGAGTGGGAAGGAACTTCTGGCAAAAGTAAAGAAGAAGGAAGATCCACAATTCTTTATGGCCAGGAAACCAAAAATTGTTCTGACCAGCACAAGAGTGGATGATTTGCCGGAAGAAATTCAGGAACTGTTGGAAGAGTTCGCTGACATTGTGGTAGATGAATTACCTCATTCGTTGTCGCTGATGAGGAGTGTGAGTCATCATATAGACCTCATACCAGGAGTTAGTTTTCTGAATAAGGCCATGTATAGGTTGACGCCGCAAGAGAATGAGGAGGTTAAAAAGCAGGCCCAGGAGTTGTTTGACAAAGGACTGATCAGGTAAAGTTTAATTCCGTGTGCCGTTCCAATGGTACTAAGTCCAAAGAAAGATGGACGCTAGAGAATGTGCACCAATTATAGAGCCATTAACAAGATAACCATCAGATACAAGTTTCCATTGCCACGGATGGATGACTTGATGGACTGTTTAAGTGGAGCCAAAAAATTTTCAAAGGTTGATTTGAAAAGTGGATACCATCAGATTTTCATGAGGGAAGGCGATGAGTGGAAGACAACCTTCAAAACCAACGAAGGGTTGTATGAGTGGATAGTCATGCCATTTAGCTTGATGAATGCACTGAGTACCTTCATGAGGTTGATGAATGAAGTGTTGAAGGAATGCATTGGTAAGTTTGTCATTGTTTATCTGGATGACATATTGATTTTCAGTAAAACAAAAGAAGAACATCTGAAGCATTTAGCTACAGTAATGAAGAAGCTACAACAGGAGAAGTTGTTGATCAACATGAGGAAATCTTCATTTATGAAGACAGAACTCATTTACTTCAGATTTGTCATATCGGAGAATAAATTAAATATGGATCCAAGTAAGGTGGAGGTAATTAAGAATTGGCCATCACCGAGAAATGTTTTCGAGGTAAGAAGTTTTCATGGTTTGGCTAGTTTCTACCGAAAATTCATCATGAATTTCAGTGGGATTAGCATAGCGATGATGGATATCGTCAAGAAAATACATAAATATTTTCATTGGACTGAAGAGGCAGATAAGAGCTTCAATATTTTGAAGTGGAAGATCACAGAACAACTGGTTTTGGTGTTGTCGAATTTTACGAAAGTGTTCCAGGTGAAATGTAATGCAAGTGGCTTTTCCATAGGAGCGGTCTTGAGCCAGGAGGACAGACCAATTTCATATTTCAGCGAGAATATGGATGAGGCAAAAGTGAAGTACTCCACATATGACAAAGAATTTTATGCTATCATACAGGCATTGAAGAAATGGAGGCATTACTTGATCCCGAAAGAATTTGTTTTATATAGTGATAATCATGCATTGCAGTTTGTGACTCAACAGGAGAGGTTGAATCAGAAACATGCTAAATGGGTAGAGTATATGGAGAATTTTACATTTGTGATTAAACACATTTCAGGTACTGCTAACAAAGTGGTTGATGCTTTGAGCAGGAAGTGTTTGTTGTTGCAGGAGTTCCGAGTCAAGACATTGGGTTTTGAAAATCTTAGGGACATGTATGCAGGTGATGCAGATTTTGCAGAGGCGTATGAAGCAGTTGAGAATCCATTTCTAAGAGACAGAATCCCATGGATAGATTGTATGATTCAGGAAGGATTGATGTTCAGAGGCAATCAACTGTGCATTCTGAATTGCTCCATGAGGGAGAATCTGTTAAAGGAGAAGCACAGTGGTGGATTAGCAGGGCATTTTGGCCACGACAAGACATTTGCAAAGCTAAGTGAAGCATACTTTTGGCCAGGAATGCAGTCGTAAGTCAAGAAGTTTGTCGATAGATGTATAATTTTCCAACATTCAAAGGGCAGGAAGCAAAATGCGGGATTCTATCAACCATTACCCATACCCGAGAGGCCATGGGATGAAATCAGCATGGATTTCATATTGGAATTGCCTAGGACGCAAAGAGGACATGATTCGATCTTTGTGGTGGTTGACAAGTTTTCCAAAATGGCACGTTTTATTCCATGCCATAAGACTAGCGATGCGACTCATATCGCAAATTTATTCTTCAAGGAGGTCGTTAGACTTCACGGGTTACCCAGAAGCATAGTATCAGACAGGGATACAAAATTCATTGGACATTTCTGGAGGACACTCTGGGAGAAGATGGGGACTAACTTGATGTTTATTTCTACCTATCATCCATAGACGGATGGGAAAATAGATGTGGTAAATAGAAGTCTGGGAGACTTATTAAGAAGCTTGGTGACAGAGCACCACAATAGTTGGGACAATGTGTTGTCACAAACAGAGTTTGCGTACAACGACTCAGTGAACATGAGCATAGGAAAAAGTCCATTTGAGATTGTATATGGCAGGCAGCCAAGAGGATTTTCTCAATTGAGGGATTTAGAACATATAATAATTAAGAGTGCAAGCGCTGAAGAATTCGCAGAGGCGATGGAAGAAATTCACAGCAGGGTGAAGGAGCGATTGCTGGAATCAAACCAGGAATATAAGCGCAGAGCGGATCAACATCGAAGACAACTTCAGTTCAAAGTCGGTGATCTAGTTCTGGCACATCTAAGGAAGGAAAGGTTCCCAAGGGGAACATACAACAAGTTGAAAATGAAGAAAATTGGACCATGCAGAGTCCTAAAGAAATTGGGAGAAAACGGTTATGAAATTGAGTTTCCGGATGAAATCAGAATATCTATGACATTCAATGTCTCAGGATTATATCCATATAAGGCTGAGGAAGTAGGATTTGGAGGTGATGAACAACCAGAAGTCCATTGGCAGAAGTAGATGTCGATTGCAGAGAAGCCGCAGATGGAGCGTATACTCGACAAGCGAGTGAGCAAAAAGACCAGGCGGAAGTAATACTTCGAGTATCTGGTCAAATGGAAGAACCACATAGCGGAATATGCCAGCTGGGAAAGAGAAGAAGAGATACAAAAGCATGGATAGACCATGCAGGAGATCATGGAAAATATCCCATGAAAGTTTTCAAGCCGAGGAGTATGATGCAAGAGCATCGCCAACTCATCAAGCGAGCCATCACATCAAGCGGAGATCAACTGGATAAACAAACCCAAATTTTTGAAGTGCTTTGGGATTGTAGCGCAAGTATTTAATGAAGCCATTTATGAAGGTGCATTTGTATATTGTATTGGACCTTGAGCCTTTAATCTCTCGTCCTTTGGTAGATAGTCGACATTTAATAAAATTAATGCTGGTAGATAGGATTTTAAGTCTAGATTTGATAGTTTAGAGTCTGAGAGGGAAAACGGATATAGACACCCTCATTGTACCATTTTAATATAGTAGTGAAGAATAGAGGAAGCATTCAGGAGAAGAGAAGAGCAAACATAGAATATTGTATGAAGAACACTCATGTATAGGCATTTGAATTAATAGAAGGAAGCTTTGATTCAAGCTCATGGTTTGTGTTGTTTTCTCTTTGTATTGATGTTGTGCTCATGAATGTTTTCTTTCTTGTTATGCATTTTCTTTGTATATGTTGTGCATGTGATTTCATGTTTTAAACTAAAGTCTAAAAGGGAGAGAGAAGTGAAGTTCAATTGTTTCTCTATTTGAGCCAGGAGATTCCTGCAAGGTGCACAGTTGAAGCCATCCGCAAAGAGTGCGTTGATGAAGGCTCAGGTATTCTAACTCTTGTTCTCACTCACCCAGAAGTGGATTTGGGTTGTTGAAGCTGTGAAAGGAGTGCACAGGATGAAGAGAAAGTCTCAGTCGAGAATCTGAGAAGAAGGAAATCGAAGACTGTTGTTGCAGGAGTGTGCAGAGTCGACAGGATTCAACACTTGGGATGTGTTGTATGTTTGCCGTAAGGAGTGCGTGTGAGTCCCTCTGAAGGAATTAGAGTGGGAAATATTAGGAGGAAGAGAGGCCTTCAGATTTATTGAAGGGTTTCATAGGATATTTCCATGCCAAGAAATCCCCAAGGGAGAAGAAATCGACGGTCAGGATCTTACAGGGGAGATTGACAAAATCTGTCAATCATTGGATCTCGCGGAGGTGCGAGGAGGTTACGACCACACCAGAGCCCAAGTTTGAGAGGCTGTTGATCCGTCGGATCAACAAGTGATTTCCCGTCAGTGGTTAGATCTTGAGGAGTGGTGCAGGAGTTAATCCATAGTGTGCAGGAGGAAAAGTCTCGACCAAAGTCATTAGGATTTTGCTAAGTGAGAGAAATGAGACCTTTTGAGTCTCGAAACACCGATGGAATCATAGCCATTGATATTGGCAGGACACGCGTCAGACATCAGGACAGGAGTCAAGATTTAACCTATCGGAGATTCCAAGAGTGAAGAGATCGTTGCATCAAGATTCACGATCTGTGAAATCCTGATAAGCTCAGAACCTTCCATCAGCAGGGACACGTGTCGAAAGATCCGAGGAGGTCATGAATCAGAGAATCGGGGTTTCCAGAGGCAAGAACCTCTTGCATGTTGGAATCGCGATCCGCAATATCCCGACAAGAGCTTTGAACCATCCATCGACGAGGACGCGTGGAAAGATATCCCGAAGAGTCAGAGTTTGGGGCATCGGAGTTTCCAGAAGCAAGAAACTCTTGTAACTTGAAGTCGCGATCCACGATATCCCAACGAGGGAGTCATGTGGTCCCTAGAGAAATATAGTGGAGGAAAGGTGTCACCCCGTATTGAGGATCGAGACTTGAAGAGTTCTGTGAATTAGTGAAACAGGAATCGCAATATCCCGATACGCGATTTCCCGATCACCACAGGAGCATGGGCCATAGGCGCCAGAGAAAAGGACTAGTGTTGGAAGGTCAACCGTCGCAAGAGTCAATGCCAAGTGGCATTGGGGATCGGGAGTCGGGGATCCGTGAGGGAATTTGATCGCGATCTCGTAAGTGCCAATTTACCGATGGGGAAATTCTCGATAGGAGCAGGAAAGCGTGGGTGAATATTCATCGGGGTTCAGGGATTTGTGAGACCTGATCCTATGGTTTCAGGACTCGCGATCTTGAAGTCCGATTCCCTGATCTGGAGTAGGGAGATCAAAGGAGCATTCTGTGGGTATTGAGAACTCTCGATAAGGGGGTTGAAGAACATTTCAGTTCTTCGGGCCTAAGGAGGAGAAGGTCCTGTGGGAGCGGACGTGCCCTGGGTTGTGCGTTTGCGTCACATTTCCTTATCCTTTCTTGAATTTCCATCCTTGATTTCCAAGGTATATTGCATCTCTATCTTTTTGCAACAGTGACAATTGCACCTATTATTCTAAGTGCATATTGTTTTGTTGAGTCTAAAATTATTTTGATTGAAGTGTTTGGTATGCAGTTGTATTGTTGACAAACAGGTGATATGTTTTCTATGCTAGTTCATTGATCTACTAACAAGATACATTAATATTCTCCATGGTCATAACTGGTTTTGGGTGCAATTTTGAAATTTGTAATATGACTGTCTTTGCATGATATAAGTTTTTCTTGGTGTTGTTCAATGAAACCATTATGGGCATTCAAGGTTAATGTCATCTCACCTTTGGCATCTGTTAAATCTTCTCACAAAATATCAGTTGAATTTTCTGATTTGTCAAGTAGTTTTGTGTATGTAACAACAATATTTCCATCAAAAACTTGTCCATGTTTTCAACTAGTTGTTAAATTTTTAAATTAAATAAAGTAACAAGGCAAGTGTTTATTTTCCCTAGGCACCTAAGGGGGAGAAAATGCCTAATGTGGGTCCTAGTCAAATTAATTTGTGACATGAAAATTAAAAGATAACTTTATGACTAAAGTGAGGGTGAGTGAAGAGACACCAAATCTCATCCACTCATCTAATCTAATCTCAACCGTTANATTCATTGATGACTTCTGTTGGAAGTCCTGGATTTTCTTCATGAAGACCAAAGGACAGGTCTTCAGTCGGTTCCAAGAGTTCAAAGATCTTGTAGAGAACCAGACAGGGAAGAAAATCAAAGTCCTAAGATCAGACAATGGGGGTGAGTATACCTCCAAGGAGTTCATGGATTTCTATGCAGGAGAGGGCATCAAGAGGGAGTTGACTATTCCTTACAACCCGCAGTAGAATGGGGTTGCTGAGAGGAAGTAAAGGGCCATTGTTGGGGCTGTGAGAGCCATGCTACATGATCAGGGGCTGCCACTATTTCTATGGGATTAGGCATGCTACACTGCAGTTTATCTGTAGAACATGAGTCCTCACAAGGCTATGGGGAGCATGAATCCTGAGGAGGCTTTCTATGGGAAGAAGCCTGAGGTGGGGCACTTTCATATTTTTGGGTGAATCACTTATTCATATGTCCCTTATGAGAAGAGGAAAAAGTTGGAGCCCATGGAAGATAGAGGGATCTTTTTTGGGTATAGTGAGACTTCAATGGATTTTCATATTTACCTTCCTTCCTTGAGGAAGACTGTCTTGAGGAGGGATGTTAGATTTGAGGAGGACGGAGCCTTTAGGAAGTCTAGAGGGATAGAGAGAGGTGAGTAGTATTCATCTTAGATTTAGGTGAGCCTGCAGCTGACTACAATGACATAGATTTTGGGGCCACTAGTTTCAGTGACTACAGGTTCATAGGTGATAGGGCCACAGAGTTCAGGTTCGCAGGCTACTCATCCATAGGTTTCAGGATCAGGTACTTCAGGGTCTACTACAGGATCATTGTCTACAGTAGATGGGATTGAGCAAGGAGAGTCCCCTCCACAAGACACTACTTCAGAGAGGAGGAATCCCAAGTGGCTTCAGGACACTTTGAGGGAGGCACAGGGTTCAATGGGGAATCCCAGATAGGCAGTGAGGGAGAGTAAACCTCCTGAGAGGTTTTGTAGATACATCATGATGGTCAGCAGTATTTGGGAGTCTGAGCCTTCCACTTTTGAGGAGGCCACTAGTAGACAGGTGTGGAGAGATTCCATGATGGAAGAGTACAATTCCATCATGAAGAACGATGTCTAGGAAG